>VKOC01002967.1:0-78248 GCA_009364415.1 Spea multiplicata | reverse complement strand
AACCGCTCGGCACCCCTTGGGCCCCCCTGACTGGCAGAACTCCAGGGCCCGGTCGCAGTCGCGACCCCTGCGACCCCGGTAGTTCCGCCATTGTCTTTGACACTTTAATCCCCCAGTCCCCCAGTCAGGGGCAGGCTGGCCCGGGGGCAGGACCAGCACTTTGGGCAGAATTTTTGACCACCCCGGGGAGGTGTGAATGCAGCAGCTCCTCCCTCAGTGGTAAATAAATGGAACAGCCTCCCATCAAAAGGGGTAGATGCTAATACAGTGAGGGAAATTAAACATGCATGGGATATGCTAGGGCTATTGTTAATCTAAAACGAGACTAAGGATTTATTAACGTTGTTTCATCCGCAAAATGGGCAGACTAGATAGGCAGTCAAATTCTATGGTTTTATGTTTGTTTCCCTCCTTGTTGTTCTCCTTATCTAGAAGCTCAGAAGGTTTGATGGGTGTGAGTGTTGTACAGCCGCAACAACAAAGTTGTTGACAACAAAATCACAATAATCTATATTGTAAACAACAGGAAATGTGTTAATACATTAAAACATGCAAATAAATTATATTATTCTTCCTCGCGGTTCCTTACTCAGTGACCTAAATATCAGTAAGTCCAAAATATATATAAAAGTCTTGTTAAAGCCCTGCCACCTAGCCACGTCTCTAACTACATGCCCTAAAACAAAAGTGTCCCTCTTTGGTCATTTCGAATATTAGGAAGTATGCCTTTTGCTTTTGTGAAGATTTCTGTCAAAGGTTAAGATTCAGCTGAAAGAGAAAGTGACATCAATAGAAACGCTCTGGCTTTCTGCATGCTGTACTTTTCCTTTTGTTCACCTTTTGTTAATCTGGGAAATAGTAAAAATAGAGCTGAAAAAGAAGTTTTAAATGTCAATTCTGCCTGCTTTATTTTCCCTCTGGAGATTTTGAAGCTACGTGCATTTTACGCTTCCATAAGTGTAAGCCAAAAACATAACAGATGAACTATAGAAAAAATGAAATACCAGTTGACTGATGCCAAAAACAGTCCTTGCAGAATTTATATTGTTTATTATATGTGATTTCCGTAAACACAATACATTTGCAAAAATATTGCAAACATGATATTCATACAAGGCACCTCGGGGGATCACTTTTTTTTAGATATAAAATAAACCAGTGCATGGGTCAAGCATACAGGGGTTGTCTACTAAAGAGGAGATTATATGATTGTTATATATTTTATATAAAGTATTGAATGGTCTTATATGACGCCAACTACAATTTACAATGAAAGATAGTAATGTAATCTGACAATGATTATGAGAGGAAATTGAAGACAATTATATGAGCATTAATAATGATGACTCCTGAAGGTCATGAAGACCATGGTCTGTGTTTTTCCAATGATGATGTTGACAAGGCGTGTAAAAGGTAGATTTTGAGGTATTCAGATCAGTATTGGGTACTGTATAACAGCCGACAAATGGAAGTGAATGTGAAATGAGATTGTTTAAGATGATAAAAATGTTTGGTCTTTTTTATAGTGAAAAGGCGTATTAAGAATTCAACACACATAGAATATTGATGAAGAGAGAAATGTAATTGGCTTTTTAAAGTCATGGAGGATTTGGTTTCAGCCATCTCAGGAAATGTAAAAATGGCTTCCATGGATGTTTTGTTGCTTATATTGTAATGTATTCAATAATGAGTAGAATTTGTAACAATCAAAGTAGGTATAAATGTGTTTTAGAGCTACAGGAGAAGCCATTTTGGAGCAAACGTGTAGGGAATATATTGCAGGACTGTTCTGATCAGGGATTTCCAAAGAACCATGAAAACCTGGCTAGCACTGAAGGACAGACAGCACTAGGAATGAGGACACAAGAACACAAGTGAAAAAACACAGAAACTGAGCAGGCTGCTGGAGTCATCTGGTGCAGAAAAAAAGGAGGAGTTATAGGGTTGGTTGGCTGAGAGTTCTGAAATTTGATGTGATGAAGCACAGTATCCATGTTACAATAAACAAAATACCGTATTTGCTCGATTATAAGACAAGGTTTTTTCAGAAAAATACCCCTCATCTTATATTCGAGGTCGTCCTATAATTAGACCGCAAATAGAGGTCTGACTACAAGACTAAGATCCAGATCCCCCGCAGCACTGCAGGAGACCTAGATTCTTTTCTTTGGCAGCCGGTAAACATCTCTGCGATGCACACAGACAACCTCTGCTGCCACCCGACACTCCCGCTGGGGCTTCTATGACGGAGCACCGGCGTGCCCTTCTGATGCTCAGTCATAGAAGCCCCGGCAGAAGTACCGGCCAGCAGAAGCGGAGGTTGTCTGCATGCATCAACGTTCACCGGCTGCCCCCACTAGACACCAGGGAGTCTGGAGGACGGGGACAAGTCTGGGGATGCTTCGGTAAGTCGGGGGGGGCATATCAGGGGTAGATTGGCAAACAGGGGGGAAGAAGGCATATCTGGGGGGCAGAGTGGTAAATTAGGGGTATAAGGCATATCAGGGAGGAAGAGTGGCATATAAGGGCATATACGGCATATCTGGGTGTAAGAGTAGCAAGCCGAGGGGCGAATGTGTATAACCGGGAGCAGGTTGGCAAATAAAAGGAAATTTAAGAAAATGCATTTTTCTCAATCATAGTTGTTATTAAATATGAAAAAAACAGTTGACATATGAATTAATATTTACTAATAAAACTTTTTTCTTATAGGGTAGTCTTACATTCAGGCTTTTTCTTTTTTTCTAAATATTCAAATTTTTGGGGTCCTCTTATAATCAGGGTTGTCTTATATTGAGCAAATATGGTATAAAAATATAATTAATAGAGGGAAACATGAGAAAAAAATGTATGTGTTAATGAATGTTGAATTTTTAGGGTGATGAGGATCTGTATTAAAGCCGGGTTAAAGGCTGTGGTATGGAGAAACTACACAAGGCACTATATAGTAATTATTAAAGTTGTCTGTTGATAATAGGTAGAAGGGCACTTATATTATATATTGAGACTATTCCGTCTCAAGTTTGATGTGTTTGATTAGCCATCTGAAGTACGGCACCCCTCCTTTTGATTAGGTAGAAGACAAGCTGTATGTTAAATATGATGGAGTGATAAGAGTTTGTATGGTGACAAGAACTGGTATTGTCCAACTGCATGATGCCAATTAGGGACTAAATTGTTTTGTTATGATGTCTTCTGCAGAAATCATGTTAGACAGGGAAAAGGGCATTTTTAAGAGCGGAAGGTATCAATAAGGATGTTGAAAGGAAAAATGAGTTGATGAACATGGTAAGATGAAAGAGAAACCACAAACCTTGACCGTAATTTTCTACAGTATCCTAAAGGCAACAGTAGCACAGTGTATATTTGTGACAACAAGAGTCAGTATAATAATGATAATAATTACAGCAAGGAATTGTGTGTTGTTAGGGCAGATCCACATAGTGATTAAAAAAGTATGATAAAGCAATATATTGAAGAGAATGGTGGTGGTGCTGGGCTTTCATGAGGAAGACCCCCTTGATGATGATGAAGACCTCCATAGTGATACCTATAAGGAGACCCATATGGAGACATTTACTGTGTTCCTTCCTCCAAACTCCAGACCTTCATTAGATGAAGCCCAGTGACGGGTGAACCGCATTGTGAAGAGGAAGGAACAAATGCGGTTCACCCGCAAGAGAAAGCACAAATTTGAGGATTTCTATGGGGATTTACCTTTAACCTAGTCTTCGGGAAGATATCATCTGATTTTAATGTAAGATTTAATGCCAGTGCTTCTTTTTTTCTTCTTAAGTGTCAAAATATGGAGTTTGGAGCAAGGAACACACTAAACTTATGGGTCTTCAGCTGATGTTTATCAAATGAGCAGCGTACCATTCGGAATGGGTGGCCCCTGTCTACATCATTCTGAGTCTTATTACCATATATATATATATATATATATATATATATATATATATATATATATATATACCGAATATATTTATCTTTTGTAATTTGTACATTTTTTCATGTTTTACTTGGAGCATCTTTTCGTTTTTGAATATAAAGGTGTCATTCATTTTCTGTTGAATGATTGAGACACCAGAGGGGGATTGCAGCTATTTTTACTGTTATAAAAGCATGAAAGGTAAATTCAAGTGCTCTGGTTTTGTATGTTGTTGTTGGTTAATTGAGTGTTAAGGCCAGAGATTCCACGGCTGCAGTCCTTTCTACTGAGCTCTGGGATATGATTATTTGTCTTAGCCTTTCATCTACGAAGTACACGTAAAGCCTGGAACCCGGAGGAATATGCAGGCCGTGCCAAGGATGCATTGTCCTCCGTAGTGTGGACTGGTTGAGGGGAAGGGAGCCTATTTTCCCACCGGGGTTATCTGCCCCAGGTTTGATGGGGGCCAGGAGACAAAATGCCTCTGTGTCAGGCAGCCCAAATCTGAAAGGATGGTGTTTAAGAAGTGCAGGCATTTCTGAAGTGGTTGGAGAATGATATTAGAGAAGTGGTCTAATGTGTTTGGGGAGTATGTGCTCACAAATGCAGGCATTTTCTCTAAAAAGCTTGAGTTATGTTTGCTACAGATAACAATTTACTTGGCCATTTGTTTTAAGGTTATTGAAGTGTATGTGCTTAGAGATGCTCTGGGTTTATATGAAGTGTTTTAGTTTGCACTTAAAGACACAAGTGTTTGTTCTAGGGCATTTCAGGACACACATTTTAAAGATTTACCTAATTCTTAAGAACTTGGGAAAATGTGTTTAAAGATACTGACATTTTTTTTCTGGGCTTGGGGTGTGTGTCAGACAAAGAATACCTAGAATGTAGCTTAATATGGTGCGTATCTATTTGAGACTATTCACTCTGAAGCCATATTTCTTAACATGTAGTATGCGAACAGCTTATTGATCCAAGGAGAAATCCGACTGCCATTTTGGGGTCAAGAAGGAATTTTTTTCCCTGGTTAGTGCAAAATTGGAAACAAATTAACAGATATAGGAAAGGCTGAACTTGATGGACGCATGTCTTTTTTTCAGCCTATATATATATAACTATAACTATGTAACCCATTGGTTGAACTTCACAGTGAAATAAGTCATTAGTTTTTGATTGATAAACCATTGAGACACACTGCCTTCTTTTGGCTCTGTGCTTAAAGATGACACTTAAATGTTAGATATAGCTAGCCATTCCAAAGTAATTGACACATACACTAAATGGCCTAGGGAGGGTTATTAGAAATGCACATGTCCAGTAATTCTATTACTAGATGTGCTTGACTGTTAAGGCAGAATATTGTCTTTAGTGTATTGTTTTGTATTTTATATACTGCAGAAACCTCGGGTCCTCAGAGCTAATGTGACTTTATGCCTTTTTCTGAGTTAGCCCAATAAAGGCTATATTCATCCACTAAAGAGTGACTGAAGAGAGCATTTCTGGAAGACGTGATAGTGGTAATTAATTCTTTTCGTATACAGGAGATGGAAATCCCAAGGAAAGTTCCCCATTTATTAACAGCTCAGAAGTTGATACAGGGAAGAACATGGCACTGTTTGAGGTAATTCTTCCACACATTTTTTCCCACAACACCTCCTCAGTCTTTTCCTCTTTTATTAACTCAAACTTTGCAATATTCCCTTCCCTGTTCATAGGAGGAAATGGACACCAGTCCAATGGTATCTTCGCTCCTCAGTGGATTGGCCAATTACACAAACCTGACACAGGGAGTGAAGGAGCATGAGGAGGCTGAGAACAATGAAGGGGCCAAAAAGAAACCAGTACAGGTCAGTAACCACTGGTCACTCTATATGTTGATTGGTCCACATATGTATTAATCTCTTTATGTGTAATTATAATGGATCTGTTTCTTCTTATTTCTTAATTCACAGGCTCCAAGGATGGGAACCTTTATGGGTGTATACCTCCCTTGTCTACAAAACATCTTTGGAGTGATCCTCTTCCTTCGTCTCACTTGGGTGGTGGGAGTCGGTGGTATTATGGAGTCATTCCTTATGGTCTTGCTATGCTGCTCATGTGTGAGTACAGGCCCAGATAAATGACAGGATAATGATACAGATGGAAATCCTTGGGATATTAGTAAGAATCCTTATGCAAACCAAGTTGCAAAAAAGTAAAATTAGGAGGAAACCTAGATCCATGGATGTAACTAAGGTTCTGGGGAAAGTTCACAATACTTTAGACAATGGTGCTTCCTGCAGATAATAACCTAAGAATTAGCAGAATTGTGCGGATGTTCCATAAGCACAAAAATAGTCTGGGTTTATATTAATTCCCACACCATATAGTATGTATAAGTAAAAGTTACACAAAATAGTGAATAACAATCCACCCTAGTGTTTGCGCACAGAAATAGGTGTACTTTCCTTGGATACACAGTTCTCAATTTTCCAATATACAGTATCTTCCAATAGTTGGGTACATAAGAAGCAAACAAAGAGAAAAGAAAAAGGAATAGTGTGGTATTGTTAATTTATATAACACATATGTATGTGTTATATATTATATACTCTTGCCTTTAGGTAGAGGCAACTTGTTGCCTTCATATAAGGTGGTGCTCCCTTGTGGTGCAGTGTTGTTACTGAATTCATTGCTCAGATATGAAGAGGGTTTGGCACTCTTTCAGTTGAGACATTTTTGCTACAGATAGCAATTTACCTTCTTAACTGGATGAGTGCCAAACCCTCTTCATATCTGGGGAAGAATGAAGAAAGTAGCATTCACAAATTAGTGATTCCGTTCACAGGACACATAGTCAAGCAACAAAATCCTCAACTTTATATACACGTTTAGCAAAAATAAATAATAATTAGGTCAATCAATTAAGCTAAAGTAGTTATACAAACGTGTCCAGATCCCCTTGATAGGAATTGAAATTCATATAAAATATAACCCTTAGATACACATATTTATCTAACATCTGTTTTGCATGCATATGTGAGTAGTGATTAAATAATTGTACATTTTATAATGTAATGTAAACATGTAATTTAATAACAACATACATAATAATAAAAAATGTCTCTGAATAAGCAATGAGAAGCGACATTAATGCCCTTACTAACACAGGCATATTTTTAATTTGTAATAATAATTAAATGTAAACTTACCATTTCAATGATAAACCATTGAGGCACACTGCCTTCTGTTGGCTCTCTGTGCTTAAAGGTGACTCTAAAATGTTATTCCAAAGTAATTGACACATACACTAAATGACCTAGGGGGGTTATTAGAAATGCACATGTCCAGCGATTTTGTTACTAGATGCTCACCATTTCAATGCCGGTACATTTTAAGTTTCGTCTGACAGTTAAATTGTTAATTCATGAATGTTACATTTAGAGTTATCTACATGTTTGCGGAGTGTTAGATTTACTGTTTAACAGTGTGTTACCATAGTTTGCAATGTCGCATTTTTAGCGGTGGTAATCTAGATGTTATGCTTCAGGATTTGATTTTGGACGGGTCATCGAACTCCAAACAGTATGTTATTGACCTCCGTTAAAACCAATTAAGGTTTAGACGGGTCATTGAATCAGGCATTAGGCAAAAACATGCCTAGGCAACCTTATAAGCTGGGCAATAACTCGAAGCCTGTTAAAAGTAACTGCAAGTCACCTGCTGTAATAACAACCTTAGAATTGACTTCTGAGTAAAGGTACAGTAGCTAAAAACAGGAAAAAAAGACAATGCATAGGACATGATAACTGTGAGAATCAACAGATTATAAGAGGAGATAGGCAGAAGATAGCATTCTATAATATGCGCAGAAGGCTTGTTTATTCCATAACTTGGTGACCAGATTGTGAAATCTATTGTTTTTCTCAATTATTTGCTGTTTCTTCTTCTCCAACGCTCATTTTTTAAAACTCTTTCCCAAGCATTTCTTCATCTCCTCACTGTTCCCCCCGCTGTTCTTCTGTCTCTCTGTCATTAATTGGTACAAAAAAGACTAGTGCGCACCCAAAATTATAATAAATTACATTAAACATTCCCTCCCGTTTCTGTCTGATAAACAGTTGTTCGTTTAGGCACAAAATACAAGGCATAACCAGCAAATATGAGGCAGAAAAATATAAATACTTTCAATCTGTATTCTACTACAGCATGATAATCTACTTGGAACCATTTCAGAAGTAATTTCAACCAGAGGATTTGTAGGCTATTCCTCCTCTTGGTGGACCTCACCTGCTTATAATTCTTAACATGTTGGATGTGCTCTCCTACAATTTATAATATCCATCATCATATATCCATCATCAACGGGGATATTTACTCACCCTGATATTCTCTTTGTTCTAAGCTATACTCTAAGCTATATTCTATCTGGTTTGTGAAATTTAAGAAGCCAAACCAGCAAATCATCTATTCAGACCACTCTACCTTGACATGCATTTCCATGGCTTAGCATGGTTAGTTCTGTAAGACACAAACATGAAGCAGTTCTATGATACATTGCACGTTACCCATGGCCTTTCTATAGAGTAAGGAACATCTAGCACTTCAATAGGTGAAATGAAAGATGCTCACTCCAATCCTTAGTACTATATCTGTCTTGTGTTTTTGTGTCCCGTGTTTCACGTGTGATATAAATATAGCATGCATTGCATTCATTCTACAATACATAACACTTGATTTCTAAATGTAATAGTGGACGTCAGTTGTGGCAACGCTTGTGATAAATGCCCTCAGTTGTCTTCATTTCTGCGAGGAAAGTTTGGTGATATCTTCTGCCTAAAGGTCTAGTGCAGATTGAATATAGTTTAACATAGTTGTTGTGTGCATAAAAAATAGATTTTTGGCCGTTGTATCAAGTTATTAGGCTTCATTTGAAAACATATTTCTCCAACTTCACTTGGAGAATCAATTTAGTACACGTTAAATATATTTAATCATTAACGATGCTGTTTCACCTACACTGCTGAACAAAAAGCATCATCAGGAGTGACATGTGATACAAATTATACATTATGCAGTGTATCACATTTTGCAACAAGAAACTTTTATGACAATTGTTTGCACAAATGCTATTTGATATCGAATGTGTGCTTGTCTAGTGTCACTTCCGCAGGATGGGTCTGATCTCCTACCCTCTGAATATTTCACGTACAATACTTATATCCCTAATACCTTTTCCCCCGAGGTGTGTTCACTAAGAGTTAGGATGAGGGTTGCAATTTTAACTCACAGATGTCATTATGCATCATAAAGAGACAACTGTGGGACGTTTATCCTGCAAAAGGTCTGAGCTGGCACCTCGTAGTACATAATTTAATTAGAAAGGTGAATTATCTCATTGATTTAACTTTGCATTTTACAGGGCCAACCAAGCTCTTCTAGCAGGAAAAGCTCAATGGGGTTAGCCGTTCATAATAAATACTACAGGGGGGGTGTGGATGTTCAGCTGTTCTACAAGCTCCCACTTTAGCTAATAAACTTCTCTGATCTCATATGTTGTCCCAATTGGCGACTGTTTAAATTGTGTGCCAGATGAATATATCACAAACACTGACTTGCATTAAATGAAGTTTACTGTTTTGTTGCATAACCCAATTGCATCTTTTATATCTTGCACTAACTCTTATATCGTATCTACTAAAATTATTTTTATTTCATGAAATTGTTAATTATGTTACATACCTTGATCCCTGCTCAAACAATATTGCATATATGATGTATGATCTGAATCCAATATCACTGCAACTGATGTATGTTATCATCCTTGTGTTTCTGGCACCACATCATCTGTGACTGTCATGATATCACAACATCACATCCATTGAGGGTTGTGGGGTGTTCATAAATACATGACCCTTACGATAGGAAGATGCCCTTACATAGCTAGCTTTAAGTCTTGCTGGCAGCTAAAATTCTGGTAATATCCAGCCACCAGCTGGGAGTCAGGTATTACATTGTCATCATGCAGAAGTGGCGCTAGTGACATCACAGCCGTGGTTATACTACCATAATATTATTATCTACAACAATCATTGTAATATTTGGGCTTCAAATCTCTTTATGTACTTTGTGTAAAAGTTTTTTTTTTAACATTTATTTATATACCCCTAGCAGGTATTCACAAGTTGCATAAGGTTTAACAACTTAACACCAATTTATGAGAAATAAAACAAGGTAGTTTATGTATTAAAGTGATGCTGGTACTGAATTTGAAAAAGTACCGTATATTATCATCCTAGCAAACAATAGAATGGTGATAAAGCCACTTTTCATACCAGAATCACTTTTTTTATATACATCAGAGATCGCTAATGCCCTAGAAGGACTGTCAGGTAGCCATATGGCATCTGGGGACAATATAATGTTATCTTGCTATAAAAGTTGTAGAATTTTTGGAAGAGGTTCCCTTTTTGAAGTTTGCAGTACAGTTTGCAAGAAAGCTGTTTTTCAACTCACTCACTGCATTATACATCATGAAAGTCCAACCATTGACATATCTTGGCTGGGTGCTGGCTTACTCTATGCCTGACCCAGGGCAATGTCCTAGACCCACCCCCCCCCCCCCAACCTTACCTCAAAATCCCCTATCCCAGTGCATTTGATTTAAAAGACGAGCGGTGTAAGTTCACTAGCCTATGCCCTAGGCAAACTGCTCCATAGTGTATATGAGCTCTCATCTCCCCAAATGGCCAATGGGATGATCTGCCTCAGGTTGTGCGACATCCTAAAAGGCTTAGGGCACTAGGTCCAACTCTAGTGGACTTCTACTGGATGTTTTTGGCAGGACTTGGAAGTCGCTTTCCAGATTGAACCATGCATTTCTAGGGGCCATATCAACTCTTCTAGAGCTTTCTTCTTCCATTTCAATTTATCATTTCAACTGACTAAATTCCCTTGAAATACAAGATGAAAGCTGAAGATTATGTGGAAGTGTTCCAAAAATATAGGTTTTGTACATCTTCTAATATTATAAAATAATTTTTGGACATACTTATGCACATATTTGTTTTGTATCTCATGATTAGGACAGAAAATTTGTATTTTAGAATTGGAAACCAGTCAAAGGCTTCAAAAGTAGTTGAAAAATGGCATGTGAGAGAACGTTCAAACGCTTGGAGTCAAAGTAAATTTATCACCTAGCCAAATTGTTACTAGGACTATGCCCCCCCCTTTCCAGTTTCGTTTGACACATTTTATTAAACAAATATGTTTTCTAATTACACGTTGAGAAAATGTAGCTACTGTTCCATAACACAGATCATGTATGATATCCACATGTTCTGTCTCACTGTGTCTGGGTACATCTTCCCAAAGTGTCTGATATTATGGCTGTCTAATTTAGCATCTTCTGATTGCCCATTGCATTTGAAATCATACCTTGTGACCATTCACTGCATCTGAATTCATATCCTCTGGTTGTGCGCTTCATCTGATATCACATTGTCTGAGCGTGCACTGGATTTGATATCATCACTTCTAAGGAAGTTCAACTTCTCAGAAGACATTGAGTGTACACTTCATATAATCTCCAAACTGAGTGTGAACTGCATCTCATTGAGCGTCTGGGTGCCCTCTGCACCTCTAGTAACATTGTCTGATTGTGCCCTGCATTTTCATATAATGTTAACTGAGTACGCACAGCATCTTATATTACATCCCCTTAGTGCGCACTGCATTTGAAATCATTTGCTCCTATTTTGCCCTGCACCAAAAATAATCCCTCCACATTGCACTGCGTCTGACATCTTCACCCTACCACGCACTGTACCTGAGACAAATTCTTTCATGGTGCACTGCTTCTGATCCTCCCATGATGCATTGCGTCTCATGTCTCCCCCTCTATGATGCACTGCTCCTGTCATCATCTCCCTCCCATGATACATTGGGTACAGGCTCATGGCACCTCCCTGTGTTTGCTCTGCAGACCATGCTGACTGCTATCTCAATGAGCGCCATCGCTACCAATGGAGTTGTGCCAGGTAGGGGGAATTTCAGATGAAAAACCAAATGGAGATTCAATGCATGGGAGGAAAGGGGAGGGGGTGCACATTAACAGAACTGCTGGATGCAGAAGCAGTGTGTTGTTGGGTGGGGGTTTGCCAGAGACTTTAAACCAAATGCAGACGCTGTGCAAGGTGGTTAACTATGCATTGGTCTGACACAGGTTTAATGTACAAGTGAGGGGTATTGTATTTTATGGATTACGTTCTAATATGATGGCGGTTGTGTTAAGGATCCAGGTGTACTAGCTAATATAAGGCAGGGGTGTCCAACCTGCGGCCCTCCAGCTGCTGCAGGACTAATGCTGAAAGAGCATTATGGGAGATGTAGTCCTGCAGCAGCTGGAGGGCCACAGGTTGGACACCCCTGATATAAGGTGATGCACCTTGGAATGTTTGCACCTGTTATGGTAGCATGCTATTCTATCATTATGAGAAGTGTGAGCATATTTGCCCCCTAGGTCACACATTGGTCTTGCTACCTCATCACATAGTTGATAGAAAATATATGCAACAACACAACATAATTGACCTAATATAGATTAATATATGCTTCGTTCCTATATAGGTATGTGGTGGCACAAGACAAAAAATACCTAAGGATAACAGTTTGCCCCAACCATCAACCAACATCTAAAAATGTGAATGTTTTTATATTCTGTTCCCCCTAGTCATAAGTACTATGCAGTAGTGAGTTAGGTAATTAATTGATGAAATTGCATACTGCCCTCAGTACATGACGCAAAGCAATGTGTGACATCCAGTGTGAAATAATACATGGGTTTAGGGCTTTTGGGGTGCGGTGCAGATGAGGTAAAGTGCAGTGGTTAATGGTGTGCAGTGAGTTCCCCTGAGACATCTATCTCTCTGTAGCTGGTGGTTCGTATTACATGATCTCTCGCTCTCTTGGCCCGGAGTTTGGAGGAGCTGTTGGTCTCTGCTTTTACCTGGGAACCACATTTGCAGGAGCCATGTATATCCTGGGGACCATTGAGATTCTGCTGGTAAGTACCGACTATACTTCATTTACATGCACATTTACACACAAGCTGTGTTAAACACGCTACAATATTCAACCGCACACCTAGTTTTACATTTTGCTTTCAGAAAAGACTTGGTTGAACCGGGACATTGTTGATTCTGATGATTCTAGCGTCTAAACACTTAATCTAGAAGTGGGAGTAACAGCATTTATTAAAGAAAATCCATTGGAACCATCTAACAATTCTAACAAATTAAAATATAATGCAATAAAATCAGGTGCAATGTATTAACTTTTGTGTTGATTAACTAGAGTCTCTTAATTCACAATATCCACCTTTCTTCTACTAGACCTATCTCTTCCCTGGCATGGCTATTTTTAAGGCGCAAGAAGCTAGCGAGGAGCCTGCAGCACTACTTAATAACATGCGTGTATACGGCACCTGTGTACTTACCTTGATGGCCGTTGTGGTTTTTGTGGGTGTGAAGTACGTCAATAAATTTGCTCTGGTTTTCCTTGGCTGTGTGATCCTGTCCATCTTCTCAATCTATGCCGGGGTCATCAAGTCAGCCATTGACCCTCCAGACTTTCCGTAAGTTCCTTGATCTGCACACATTTTTTTTGTCCTTCATAGTTATATCAACTCTTCTATTTAAAGAAAATGCAGCAAAGGAAACTTTGTACAATTTCTAGCAGAATATGTACTAAATACGTAGTGCAAGTTGGGTTATTTAAATAGTACTACATTTTAAAAAGCAGAAAATATATTTTCTCTTATATTGCAATCATTAGTGTTGATTTGTGCCATTCTACTGCAAACATTTCAGGTACTTTTCAGGAACGTTTTACACAATATGGTTACAAAATTGATTCAATGTAGCAGATTACTTGTAGAACACAGTGCAACATTTAAATCTACTAGGTACTTCATTTGGCAAAAAAATGGGTTATGTTTTATACGGTATATGTTTGTTTTTATATGTGACTTTATCTATTTTACAAATCTAAATGGTATTTTATGTTTTATAGAATCCTGGTGTACCTAGGCACATCAAAAAAACAGTGCTAAAAAGACAATTAGAGAAAAATGTTTGGGTGTAGGATAAAGAGGAGAGTAGATGAGTATGAACTCATAGATAGCTCCATTTAAAGGGGTCATATTGTGATTGTCCTTATTTGTGTTAAAGATAGCATTCAGGCAAGTCTGTTTGATATTTATGTACTTAGTGTTGTGTTATCTCAACATAATATATGTGGGAAACACAGCAGGAAACTGTGACAGTGATATCTCTTGGCTCTACCTGGTTGACGGATAAATTCATTGTGGTTAAAGTCATGATTTGCAGTAAATTATCAACCGGCTTTTGTACAGAATCAGCAAGTGCATCCGTTGTGCTAATGGTTGTGGGAATGACAACTGACACTGAATGATTTGACAACCTGGAACTGTTCTTATAAGAGTTTC
Source organism: Spea multiplicata (assembly GCA_009364415.1). NCBI lineage: Eukaryota > Metazoa > Chordata > Amphibia > Anura > Pelobatidae > Spea > Spea multiplicata. The sequence goes on along the minus strand of VKOC01002967.1, from coordinate 63,831 downwards.
CATAATTGACTATGCACAGAAGTTTGGTGCACAACTTTCCGTGTAGATACTGTCTTTCCTGCCTAAGGGAATTATGCAATACATTGGAGGGGATCAGACCGCCATTGAGAGCGGTAACACATAATCATTATGTTGTGCATCACTGTTTCAAGTCTTATCCTGAAATCCTGGTTTTTCGGGCCTTTTGACAACTGGAGTACATCACCCATGTTCTATTCTATAAAAAAATGTAAAGCAGATTAGGGTCTTTTCTCATATTAAGGTGCAGCATGAGACAACTTCATATAACCAGAAAGAATACATTTTAATCAGATAGGATAAGGTCCTGTTAGGATTCATTTTCGCATATCAATGTGTTGATAAATGGAATTATTCACTACCACACAAAGCTCTTTTTATATACTTGTTGTAATCGTTTAACTATTTAACTCTGGGAGGATTATAATACAGGTTAAAATGTTATTTGAAGGTCAAGTATGATTGGAGTGGCGATAATATGATTCAACAGGCAAACTGATTGAAGAGTACCCCAAGCCAGTCCTTCTCTTGCCTTCCTTACTGGGAAGGGAGAGACTTTGCAGGGAGCTGAAGTCCCAACCCTTTAAGTGTAGCGAGCCATCATGCCAGAGTAGTGTTGGCTAAACCCTACCACTGGGGGAGAATGTTCTGGGAGATGGGAAGCAGCCATTGGTGAAGAAAGCTGTGTCTATTATGTGGGCAAAAACTGGAAGACATTGTTATCCTTAACTTATTTCACACAAGAAATGGACTCAGCCCCTTCTTTGTTTTAGTTTGGAGGGAAGACTCTTTTTATGGAGGTAATATTTAAATATAATTTATTGACAGATTATACCGGAATATTAAAGTATTCTCTAATGCATATTGTATATTTCAAGTCACCAACGAGTTCTGTAATGATATGGAAGATTGCAAGTGGCTAAATTTTACTGTATGCGTTTTGCATTGTACCGGTATGTTTTGTACCTTATAATACACAAGTGACCTCATTTAAATCTCAAATCAATCCAAAACAGATTAATAAGTGGCTTTATTGGGATTGGTCCATTTGGTCCATAAAGCATTAATGTTTTACTGTAATCCTGCTCTATACAGCAGTCTGGATAGATTTAATCCCTAATTCTGTAAATGTATGAGTTTAAAACTAATAAACACAGAGTGTTTTTGAAAATCTGCCTGTTCATTGCTAGCAAGAATTACATAACACAAAAGAATGAATCATCGGAACTAAACAGCAGTCAACCATTAGTCTACATTCATCACCTTGAGAAATGTTTAGGTGGTGAATGTAGAGCATACAATTGATCTATATAAATTGGAAAAAAGGAAAGAAGCATTTGTTTTGTTGGCTCAATTTCTTATTTATGATACCGTACTTTATGATTATGATCTATTTATGATTACTTCAGTAAGTATATGCAAATTAATTTGCATATGGTGTCACATAAGAGATCTTGAATTGAGTGTCACTGCAGATTAATTTTAAAACTATTGAAATAACTACTGTAAAATTGTGTTATTATAGTCTGATTTTGACATTGCTATTGTCATTTGGTAAAAAAATGGTACCAAATGGAAAGGTTACAAGAAATAAGTCATAGTTCTGTTTCTTTAACTGTCCCTAAATAAGGAAAACATAATGCATATTATAAATAGTCTATATAGTCTCAGCCTGGCAGCCATCTTTTTTTGGGCAAACCTTGGAAGATGATTATGAATTCTTGTATAACTGGAATGAGTCATTTTCAAACACAACAAGAAAGAATAGCTAGTTTATTCCCGCCGTATGATCAAAGCAACCACAGCCATAGCCCACTATAAAGGCAACATGTCTGTTTTACTGATTATATTGAAGTATCTTTTTATGTTATCTAGTTCTGTCAGAAGACTGTGACTGCTTTTATTATATGCCGGTGGCAGGAGACGTACATCAAAAATGCTGGAGGCAGAAGATGCTAATGAATCCTAACTTTTTTTTTTGTTAAAATGAAATACAAAAAATGTCATATATTGCTGTATTAGAATTTACATTTTTTGTAAAGAACTAACAAATTATGCAGCACTGTACAGTCTACAGTTTACTGTAACAAAGTGCAATACATTTTTATACAAACTGGTGCATAGGGAATTGAGAATGCCCCCTGTGACTATAGACTCTTGTGTGTAAAGTAATACTCGCTTAGCAAGACTGGAAATGGAATGAAGGTCCTACGGTCCCAGTGATAGGTTCAGGAAATTGCTTAACCTACTTTAACACAAGACAACATCTCTGGTGGGTACAGTTATTGAAGAGTTTGCCATTTTTTTAATCTGCCTGGTGGAATGTATTGCCTTGTAAAGGCCAACGGCCATTTGTTTTCTGGCTTCATTATTTGCTTATTCTTCGTTCTTCTCCTTCTTCATCTAAACACAATCATTTTCACTAGCATCTTTGACAGTGGATGCTTGTTGGTCAAGTGCTGCCTCTGTGGCTAAAGGCATTAGAAGTATATGGAAGCAGTTCTGGTTGCTCCTGCCATATTGGGTGGATATGCTGAACTCATGGTGTTAAGAGGGCAATATAAAATGCAGACTGGATAGCAGAGTTCCTGAGTCTCCAAAAAAATGAAGGCTTAATGAGAACCACTTAACTGTTTACATGAGTGACTTATAGTTGTGACTTAGAGATGTGTTCCAATACAATAGTGCTAAATATGTATCATGAATAAATTATGAAATTTAACCAAATATTATTTAAAATCCATTGCAACTACTGCCATGTTCAATGAAGACCAAGACTGTAAGCTCTATTGGGCAGGGACCTTCTTTCCTAATATATTCATACATATTGAAAAAATTCTGTAGAACACTTATTACATAACTTCACTTGTATCTCCCCTCTTATTTTACTGTAAACTGCAAAGAGCTTAGTAAATCTTTTAATGCTCAATAAACAGGGAGGCTTGGCACCTTCAGGTCCATGGTCATGAAAAGCCAAGTAGTCAACCAGCCCCCCCCCCCACTCACAGATGGACTCACTAAATTGCTTACCTTGCAGGTAGCCTGGGCATATCATCAGGGCAGTTTACACATGGTGGGATGACGTAATATTACTTGACCCCACTGAGCCCTGCCTCTCCAAGTGCCCTGGTCCCAAATGGACCTCCAGATGGACCTGTTTGGAAACTTAGGATTTCCCCCTGCACTACTAGCTAGTGTGCCTTCGTCTATAAAAAAACACATAAATACATACCTATTAGTAATAGTAATATATTATCTGCATGAATTGCTACATTGTAACTCATACAAAATGTTTCTGTTCAAATTAAAGGAACTGTATGCAGCCCGTGATCTTACCTTTGCCTGCGTTTTATCAGATCAGCTAACAAGATAACGTTTTACTAATCCCTTAACTAGAGGCTGTCCAGGGTTTTTGTACTGTCCTCATATTGCTACTGCATGTAATCATTAATTTAACAGCATATCATCCTACAGATTCTGCTAATTGGCGCCGGGGTATTTTGCAGCCATTCACATTTTAATGGTAGACATTTGTGCAGTGGTCATTTGCAAACAGGGCTTCATTTGTCAGAATGATTTGTAATATACTTAGAGCATCATATTAAGTGGCATTTAAATAGTTATCTCTATATAAATGAAAACTTTTAATATTGAAGCTACTTCAAATGATCTACATAGCATTGGAGTGAGTAACACAGAAAATAAATCTTTTTTTTTTAAAAAAATAATAAATTCTAACTTTTGTTTCCTGAGTTGGCATCTTAACATTATACGATGCAGCAAAAATCATTGTTTTTGGATGATGGTGCATTCTTGCGTGAGAAAATATCCTATTCTGCTTTTTAAAAAACATTATATTAAACACTATAACCATTAGGATCGCTTTATTGAGTCCGTTTCAATTTCTGTTTCTTATGGATTTTATATCGTTGACATTCTATATACATTACCACATTTGAAAATGACTACCTATTAAACCAATCCTACTCAGGTTCCTATACTGTTAAAGAAGAACTGTTGTGAAAGCCAGAGGAAGGCCGAAAAGCCAATTATAACTTAATGGTGTAAAACCCCTCACAGTCCCAAAATAATCATGCCACTTTGTAAGCTTCATCAGATCTTCCAATTGCTCTAATCAAGGTGCAAGACTCAGCAGCTGTTCCACAGTGCACTTTCCTTTACATTGAAAGTAGGGGCAACGTCATAAGGGAGAAATTGTAAGACAGTCTGAAGAAGATGCAATGGAATTGTGCTCACAAATGTCAGGGCAAATAGCAAGTTCCAGTCCTCATCTGGTAAAAGCAGTAGATTAAAGGAGATCCATCGCCATGCTTGAAAGAACAATTCCATGAGACTATAAGTGTTTTGTTTCATCATACTTAACTATTGGGTCCTAAAACTGCTTTTTTGCATATATTTCAAATGTAGGATTTCTTTTTCTCCTAATGTTGCATTTAAATGTGAATCTTTATTTAAGTGATATACCTCAATTTAAATTCTGGCACATATCCGTACTGTCAGTGAGAGTTATGTACCTAGAGTGATTGTGTCTTTGGCTTCTATCGACGCCATTTATTGCACCACAATCACATTTGGTGTATAGAGGCAAATATGTTATGTCTTAAAAGTTAAAGAGCCATCTTTACGTCTCTCTCACTTTTTTTCTCTTTTAAGAGAAAAGATATAGCTGTGTTGGTTAAAAAGATCCTTTAGTAGAAGGTGATAACTTTTATTGAGGCCCTGAAGGCTTATGTGACTTTTTTATGTTGAGTATATCCTACTACTAATTACACTTTTTATAAAAATGGGCAATCCTCTTGTCCCTAAATCTATTTATTTCTATTTATCAACTTGTTTCCCCTACTCTTACATCTTTGTTTCTTCTCACTTCTCTAATTCCAGTGTTTGCATCCTTGGGAACCGTACTCTGTCTCAGAAAGGTTTTGATATCTGTGCTAAATTTATTGACAATGGCAATGAGACGGTTACAACGAAACTGTGGGCTCTCTTTTGTTCCTCACCATTTTTAAATGCCACGTGTGACGCATACTTCTCACTGAACAATGTGACTGAGATTCAGGGCATCCCTGGAGCTGCAAGTGGACTAATTCAAGGTGAGATGTCTGCGTGGTTTGCATGAAGTTAAACGAGAATGTAACGAGAGGGGGCATATTGAGCAATGTGTATGGAAACAAACGATTCCAGCATAGGGGAGGAAGAATATTAATTAAACTTAATATTAATATTAAGTATTAAAAGAAGAATTTCTTGTTAAAATATCCTCATTACATTTACTTAGTCTTTTATTATGCAATGTCTAGTCTAGGAGACTGTCAAAAGATGTAATCCAGCAGGTATTCATTTCAGAGTGTCACTGAAAGTGAACGCATGCATACTTTGATCTCCCTGCAGTCCTTGCTAGTTGTAATCACGTAGCATTCTGTAATCTACATGTTCACGGACAACTATTATGTCTATAATTTATTAATATCCAGTTATTAACAAGGACAATAGAGAGAGGAACATGTGAAGCATGATTTAGTAAACAGAAGAAAGAAAAATACATGAATCAGAATCTTAAAAAAGCCGTTAAACTATAAAAATGGAGTAGGGCTAAAACTAACGATTTTTTTCATAATTTAATTTTTTTATTTAACGGATAAAAAAATAATGTACATTTTTCGTTTATTTCAAATAAGTTAATAAACAAACTGGGTGTTAAAAACAAACAGCACAATAAAAAACTTTGAGAAAAATGCATTTCTTGTTTTGTATTACCCAACCGGCCCGCCCCAGTTATGCACATCTGAGCCCAGGCTTGCCACACTGCCTCCCAGATATGCCTTATAAACCCTATATGCCTTATACCCCCAGATATGTCTTACACCCCTGATATGCCATAGTGCCCTCTGATATGACTTATACCCATCTGATATCTTACTGTGCCCTCTGATATACCTTATAACCCCAGATGCCACCCCCCCCCGGACTTACCCCCCGTGCTCCAGACTCCTTGGTATCTAATGGGGACAGCCGGTGAGCGTTTGCCCGTAGACAACCTCTGCTGCTGGCCGGCACTTTCGTTGGAGCTTCTATGACTGAGCACGGGAAGGTCGCGTGCTCCATCATAGAAGCCCCAGTGGATGTGCCGGCAGGAGCGGAGGTTGTCTGCATGCACAGATTCCCACCGGCTGCCAGAGAGGAGCATACAGGTCCCTTGCAGTGCTGCGGCGGATTCTCCTCTCTGGCAGCTGGCGAACATTGCCCAATGTGTGCAGACAACCTCTGCTGCTGCTGGCTGGTACTTCCGCCTGGGCTTCTATGGTGGAGCACCGGAAGGTCATGTGACCGGCAGCAGGGGAGATTGTCTGCACGCATTGCATATGACTGAGCATGGGAAGGTCGAGTGACACTGGTGCTCCATCATAGAAGCCCCAGTGGATGTTCCGGCAGTAGCGGAGGTTGTCTGCACGCACAGATTCCCACCAGCTGCCAGAGAGGAGCATACAGGTCCCTTGCAGCGCTGCGACGGATTCTCCTCTCTGGCAGCCGGCGAACATTGCCCAATGTGTGCAGACAACCTCTGCTGCTGCTGGCTGGTACTTCCGCCTGGGCTTCTATGGTGGAGCACCGGAAGGTCATGTGCCGGCAGAAGCGGAGGTTGTCTGCACGCACAGATTCCCACCAGCTGCCAGAAAGGAGGATCCAGGTCCTCTGCAGCACTGTGGGGGATCTGGATCTTGGTAGGATATTTTTCAGAGCAGTTATATTCAATAAAATCATCTTATATTCGATAAAAAAGATAAAGAAATTTGTTGGCAACTATTTTCATTATCGATTATTATGGATTTTATCGATTAGTTGTTGCAGCCCTAGTATGGAGAGTATTTTCATCTTATTATTTTGTTAATGGTGTCTATTTTTTTTAATGCAACCATTTTCTTCTTTAGATAATCTTTGGTCCACTTACTTGCCAAAGGGAGTGATAGTGGAAAAGGAAGGGTTACATTCAGTAGCCTCTGGCGATGCTATTAACCTTGACCAGCCATATGTTTTCAGCGACATGACCACATACTTTACCCTTCTGGTGGGGATTTATTTTCCATCAGTCACAGGTAAATATTGAACATTCATATTCGTGGTGTAAAGGGCGAGTAAAGCATGTTGGGACCTTGCCAGTTGATAAATTATATATGCTATTAGTTTCCCTGTCTGCGGAACACCCTGTCAAACTGGTAGGCTTACATTTAAGAAGATCTGTATTTGTATTTCACCACCATTTATTGCAAGTTTTATGTGTGATTAGGTGCTATAGTCCCTTTTAAACAAGATTTGCTCTTCAATGATTTTGGGAATGTGAGCTAACGTATTGTTGATGGTCATATTGGTGATTGATAGACCTTTTCGACATACAGCTTTACAAAAATCTTTATTGATGACTGTGCTAAACGGTCAATAATGGTTACATTGATGAATGGAATCAGCATTGGGATCACATATTTAGCTCCAAATGTGTCTTCTATCCTCAGCAAAACTCTTCTCATAGTTGTGATGTATACAATATTATCATTCTCCTTGTATGATTTGTCCCAGGGTCAGTAGTTCAAAGTGTTTGTATTACAACTATCATTTCTCCACAAAAAGGATAAGAGTCAACAACACAGCATCCCAGCAGTGCTCTACTCAGATTTTAGACGGTGACATTTGCATAAAATGGCTGTTATCCAACTATACAAGCCCAGTGATAATTCTCAGTGGGGTCATGCTAGGTTGATAACCCAGTTCCTTTTAAGGACGATTTGCCAATGTTATCAGTTGAAGAACATCGTATTCCTTGCTTGCATATCAGCTAGGGATATATGTATGTGTTTCCCAGCATTCATCAGATCTTGTTGTGCTCATGAGACATCAGTGAGTTTGTAGGCCTGCCATTTGTTGAGTTACATGGCAAAAACCCGGTGATGCTATCTGTTCTAGAAATGTATTATGTTGGAGGGGGTCAAACTGATTCTATGTGGTCTTGTTTACAAACCCACAAGCAAAATAATATTAGTTTCCGCTGGAGAGAACTCTCTTTATCACCATTTAGTTATCCAAACGTGTAAAATGCGATTGTGTATAAATGACAGCTTTGTTGTGATTACAAGATTTATTTGTAATAATTGTACAATCTGCCTTTATTTTTTAGTATATGTTGTATTCATTTGTTTTACCTTATTTGACTTTTTTAAGGGGTTTTGGGAAGACTCTCCAGTGAGTTGTTTTTATGACACAAAGTCAAGGTGTTACAATCTGTCTTCATTGGGGCATGCTCCTGTTTATGATTCATATCTGCTCTACCTGTCCCATGTTTGACAAGATTGGGAATAGAAGGATGTAATTTGAGTGTAAGAATATTCAACCTGTCATTATTTTAATCAATTCTCACAGTTTAAGTTAATTGAGCTATAATGAGAGCCCATGTTATCACTTCTGGATAGTGAATTAATAAGGGAATACGTTGAAAGCAAGCGCTTAGAAAAGGTAGAGGGAGAAAAAAATCATGTGCAAATGTTTGAGAGGTGAAAAGCATTCTACCCCTGTGCTATTCAAGAGACTGAACAATTACTCTATAGAATAATAGCAACTCATTGCTTTATGATTCAGCTCCATAGAAAGCTTTTCTCACCTCCTGATTCTAATAGCAGTATGTGGGAACTGGGTGGGAGAGAAAGATAACAAGTATGATTGAATCATGGTTTCTGTCAGGGTAGGGTCTAGCAGACACCAATGCATAGAGCTCTATACTGCGACTGATTGTATTATATTGGTATGATGGACCACATCAGAAATATTGCATTTATATAAGGCTAGTTCTTTGTTTTATTCCGTAACAGTACTATATTTTTTTTCTCGTATCTTCATTATTTTTCTCTTGCCCAGGAATCATGGCTGGTTCTAACCGCTCTGGAGATCTCAGAGATGCTCAGAAGTCCATCCCTATTGGCACTATAATGGCCATTGCCACCACATCCTTTGTGTGTATCCTTAAAAATAAATCTGCACAATCCCAGTTTCCTTTTTCCATTGTAGACGATTGCCAATGGTTTAATCCAGAAACTAACAATTACTTCCATCTATAATAAAGGCCATTGATCCACCACTACATCTATCATATGTTGCCATCCAAACATCCAATCCTATCATACAACTATTCCATTGAGAAACCCTGAATTACTTCACTACAAGATATCTGTAGAAGTTTTGACTTTTGTGACTTGAAATCCCATATCATTCATTCATTCTATGACCAGGTCTCTAACATAAAAATGGGTCAGTGGCATTCTCCTTTACAAATGAGCAGATATTACTTCTGTTATTCTTTTTGGCGCTTGCATTGAGGGTGTAGTCTTACGTGACAAGTAAGTGATTATATATATATATATATATATATTGTAAACTTTTATTAAAACATTAGAAATGTATGCACAAAAAATTGTTGTACACAATACGTTCTATCACGGACGAATTAGATTAAAATGTATGCACAAAAAATTGTTGTACACAATACGTTCTATCACTGACGAATTAGATTAAAATTATTATAATTCTGACCATTCTACTGCAATGATAATATAAACATATATTTAATAACTTTACATCAGCACTCACAATGTAGGCTGTGGGCTTCTATCAGTGGGAAATTGCACTAAAGGTTGGTGAATTATTGAATCATTGAATTGTCTATTATGCTGTAGCTTCCTTTCTGATCACTTACTACAGACATGGCGCTACGTGTGTACAGTGTGTACATTTCTTTGTATTTTTTATATTTGTTTTGTACTCTACTGGGTCCTGTCTGTGCTTATTGTCTGTAATCCTAATGTCTTCTCTTACAGGTTTGGCGAGGCGGTAAATGGAAATCTTGTGGTAGGCACCCTTGCATGGCCATCTCCCTGGGTCATCGTGATTGGTTCTTTTTTCTCCACATGTGGTGCTGGGTTGCAGAGCTTAACAGGCGCTCCGCGACTACTGCAAGCAATATCACGTGATGGAATTGTGCCTTTTCTTAGAGTAAGTAAATAAAATCCACACTTGAAATCAGTAATTCGATACAAGTAATACCACTAACAAAACATTTCCAGCTCCTTAGTTATTCAGCCATTGTTTGTTGCATCAAATGGAAAAAAAATGTTTAACCAACAAAGAAATTGGATTTCACCTTTCATTGATGTTCAGTTGTTATATTAAACCCTACACCTGTATAGTGGTCATATTGGCCATAGTCTCCTTCATAAACTGCGGGATAGATTTATAAAACTGGATAGTTTTCAAATGGTTAAAAGAGAAATCTCACCATCATTTTTTTCTTTAAATTTTTCCTTTTAAATTAATAAATACAATATTAAACTATAGTGCTACTTTCTGTTTCAACAAGTTTTTTAAAGTTACAATACTGAGGCCTTCATCTGTTAGCTTGGTCCTATTATACTGCCACGTGGTAAACAATAGATGGTCCTAGTATTAATCACTATTAACATCTATAGGTAAGGGCCATATTAACATCTATAGGTAAGGGCCCTTCATTAGCATACCTGGGAATTCTCTGGAGTCTCCACACAAAGCACGGCTCTTGCTCTGGGCAGGGGAGGGACATTTAGTCATGCCCACTTCCAACCCATTTCCCTCAGGGGTGGACACCAACATTGCTAATAGTGGACATTAACAATGGTTAGTGGTGGCTAATTTAATGATGTTCTATGGGCCTTCACAAACCTTGCCACGGACACTGGAGTCCTTGTATAGACTCAGCTAATCACGACCCTTAGACACCTAGCCCTGCCTTATGTGTTCCCATTTATGTCCATTAGCATAAGCAATAATTTGTAAATGTGCAAGATCAGGGCCTTCATCCTCTTCTCTACCAGTAGGTCTTAACATGTGTTATTGGTACTGTCAATTTTAATGGTATTGTTAATTTTCACAGTCCCTTGTTGCAATAGCACTGCAAAATTTACCGGCGCTCTGTAACTAATTTGTAATGTAATGTTACCAATATATCACAACTCCCTCTAATGATGATCACAAGCCAGTTCTCTTCAGTGCTACAAAGTAGTGGAATAACAATTGGGCATTTACTCCAGGGCCCTTGGCACAGCACTAATAAATTGACTGCTGTGCTGGGTTAGCAGCTTCCATGACAAATTGAAACATTTATTTTTATACCACCATACCTGATGGGTAATTGTGTGTGGACATTCAGTTAGCTGACCAACTTTCATGTAGTTTTGTGGGAACAAAACAAGGCTTTGCATGATGGCAGCCTAGTTTTGTCTACAACTCCCTTCCATTTGCCATAATTATGATCCCTGGGCATGATACCACCTGGGGCTATCCAGTACCAGGCAGAATTTTGTTATGAATGTCTATGGATGATTTAAAAAAAGACCAGAATTGCAGAAAGGAAATTTAGTAATTCTACTGAGCATCTAATGGCAATAGTAATTTACTGTATGTGTGTATAGATGTATAGATGTGTGTTGCCCTAGGGTCCCAGCTGACCCTGATCTGCCCTGGTGCTATACAACATTACTGTATACAACGCTGTATTTATTTGTCATGAAGGGGTTAAAAGAAGAATCATTTTAATGACAATTGAAATGTACATTTTGCTGTAAGAAGAGCTGCATGGGGATTCTATTTTCTTTGGGCATTGAATGTAACAATACAATCCACTTTCCTTATTATACAACCAGGTATTTGGTCATGGGAAAGCAAATGGGGAGCCAACTTGGGCTTTGCTGCTAACAGCCTGCATCTGTGAGATTGGTATCCTCATTGCATCACTGGATGAAGTGGCCCCAATTCTTTCCATGTATGTATATCATTTTGTTTTTGTTGCTATTTTCAACTGGTTTTAGATCTTCTATACTTGAGTTTCTCTGTTGGCTTCTTCTTTCCTTTGATTCCTTGGCTGCTATCTCTTTTCTTCTTGATCCTGTCTCTGCAGGTTTTTTTTGATGTGTTACCTGTTTGTTAACTTGGCGTGTGCAGTGCAAACTTTGCTTAGGACTCCCAATTGGAGGCCTCGCTTCAAATATTACCACTGGTGAGTCAGAGCTTGGGAGGTTGTCCAAGGCCCCTTTGTCATGGATCTCCAACTTACCTTCTGGGGTAGTCAATATACATTAATCTTCTTGTGCATTTGCTGGATTGCTGTTTGAGGTGTTCCATCTTCATGTCTTGCGATCATTATTTTGTGCACATGGGTAACAGTCATTGTAATGGTAATTTGACATAGCTTATTGATTGTTTTTCTCACTTTGTTTCAGGGCACTTTCATTCCTTGGCATGAGTCTTTGCCTGTCACTCATGTTTATCTGTTCCTGGTACTATGCGCTTGTAGCCATGCTAATAGCTTGCCTTATCTACAAATACATTGAATACAGAGGGTAAGTGCTGCACTATTACTGCAAAGCCAAAGTGTTGAAATATATCATGTGTGAAAATGAGCTAGGTTATATTTTTTCCAAAATACACTTGTAAAGACAATGCAACTTTTAAATTTCACACTTATCGCTGCTTGTGGGTTTTTTTTTATTATGTAATACCTTTTTATACAGTGTGGTTAGCATATTCTCGCCATGGATATTGTAGCATAAGTAGCAAAAAGGTCTTACAAAAGTCTTATGTTTTTCCAGGGCAGAGAAAGAGTGGGGTGATGGAATCCGGGGTCTATCTCTCAGCGCTGCACGATATGCACTACTACGGTTGGAAGAGGGACCCCCACATACCAAAAACTGGAGGTAAAAGCCAGGGAGTGTTTTAAATTGCAACTAGAAAACCTAACGTTTATTAGAAATAACTAAAATCACAGATGATATAGAAAAATACACATTCTCCTATAAGCAGTGATGTATCTTGGCCGCAAAAAACAGAGATCCAAATGGCACGTGCAACAGTGTAAGTGACAAAAATAAAAATAAATATATACTCCCCAAGATAGCAGCTTCCAAAAAAAACACTCTTCCTCAAGGTGTTCAACGATACAACAAAACAGCCAAGGAGCGCATATACATGAGGAGAAAAAACAAAAACAACGCTAATAGTGTAGGATGTATATTAAATGAAAAATAAAAAAGTGTAAGATCCACTCACAAACTTGCTGAATAAGTCAGGCTCATCAGGGTTCAATGGTAGCAGAATTTTAATATCTTCTAAAACTCTATAAAAATAGAAAAGACCACAAATGGTGCAGTATCTAAAACAAATCCACAGAGAGGGAGGTCTGGATACACTTACAATGTTTGTAGGCACAACTATATAGTAGTGTGCAAAAGCGCATATAGAGTGAGGTCCCAGATCCTCTGTATAAAGTGCTCTCTCGGGGTTGTATCAGCTATCTCTCGACGCGTTTCGCCAGTGCTATACCGGCTTCCTCAGGAGAAAAGTTCGAAAGTTCAAAGGACTGCATAAAACTGTATTCCGATTTGAGTCCGTGTCGCGGTTAAATACAATTTCCGGGTTCCTACGGGCGTCCTACGTCATTCGCTGCATCCAATCCGGCTGTTCGTCTGCCGTCGCGTCATTGGCGTCGTGGACGCGATTACATAGTCGCGTTCAACGTTCTCCAGCAGCTGATCTGCACGCTCCCTATTCGGATTATATATATAACCGCACACGATCCTACTTGAGGAATAAATAAGGTGCCGATACCATAATCATTAGAAGGTCCAAATTATTACGAAAACGAGACAAAGTATAACAGATATCGAACGTAAGACACTGTCTTTTGATGACTATTTACGAATATTCTTCAATAAAATCAATGGACCAAAAACGTAGTCTGTCTTTTCTATGAGTTATATATAAAATAATAAATGTTTATTATAAAAAATTAAAAAATTAAAATCACAATATTCACCTTTAATCATGGAACTAATAAACAATTAATTTTATAAAATCATAATTATGTATTTATAGAACTATTGTTGTTGTGTCAAAGAGATTGTTTTTAATATGGTTGTTAATAAGATTTTTAAAATAATTCTTTAATAATTTTTAATAAATCTACAAACATGATTTTTTAGAAGAGTATTCGAAAAAAACATAAAAACATAAGAATACATCGTTACAGATTCCATTATTATTCCAATTATTTTAAAAATCTTATTTAACAACCATATTTAAAAACAATCTCTTTGACACAACAACAATAGTTCTATAAATACATAATTTAATGATTATAAAATTAACTGTTTATTAGTTCCATGATTAAAGGTGAATATTGTGATTTTAATTTAATTTTTTAATTTTTTATAATAAACATTTATTATTTAATATATAATTCATAGAAAAGACAGACTACGGTTTTGGTCCATTGATTTTATTGAAGAATATTCGTTATTAGTCATTAAAAGACAGTGTCTTACGTTCGATATCGGTTATACTTTGTCTCGTTTTCGTAATAATTTGGACCTTCTAATGATTATGGTATCGGCACCTTATTCATCCCTCAAGCAGGAGCGTGTGCGGTTATATATATAATCCGAATAGGGAGCGTGTAGATCAGTTGCTGGAGAACGTTGAACGCGACCATGTAATCGCGTTCACGACGCCAATGACGCGACGGCAGACGAACAGCCGGATTGGATGCAGCGAATGACGTAGGACGCCCGTAGGAACCCGGAAATTGTATTTAACCGCGACACGGACTCAAATCTGAATACAGTTTTATGCAGTTTTTTGAACTTCCGAACTTTTCTCCTGAGGAAGCCAGTATAGCACTGGCGAAACGCGTCGAGAGATAGCTGATATAACCCCGAGAGAGCACTTTATACAGAGGATCTGGGACTTCACTCTATATGCGCTTTTGCACACTACTATATAGTTGTGCCTACAAACTTTGTAAGTGTATCCAGACCTCCCTCTCTGTGGACTTGTTTATGATACTGCACCATTTGTGGTCTTTTCTATTTTTATAGAGTTTTAGAAGATATTAAAATTCTGCTACCATTGAACCCTGATGAGCCTGACTTATTCAGCAAGTTTGTGAGTGGATCTTACACTTTTTTATTTTTCATTTAACATACATCCTACACTATTAGCGTTGTTTTTGTTTTTTCTCCTCATGTATATGCGCTCCTTGGCTGTTTTGATGTATCTTGGCCTAGACAGACAGGTCCAGGGGGGCGGCAGACCCCCAGTATCCTGCTACTAAGTAGGCCGGTTTAAGGGGATATCATAGATCAGCACAGCCTCCACAGACTGCATTAGGAGGTACTACACACCTTTATGATATGGAGTGCCAGGGCATGACGTCATATCTCAGGGATCTGTGTCTAAAGGCACGGTGAACCTTCATTTTATTTAAATTTTATTTTATTCTGTATCCTCAGGGATTTTTGGTATTTATAATACATTTTTATAAACTAAGTTTTGTAGTTGCAATCTTGGACTGTCTTCCATTTATTTAAGTTCCACAGTTGCCTGTTCTCTAGATACTACTTACTCGATCTCAGTGTATTAGTTACATGTAACAACAAAACAATAGTGTAACTACAATCTGAAAGGTTTCAGGTTGGCTAGGTAGACTCACTACTGTACTGCATTAAATAAATATGACAATGAAAGTTGCACTGTTTTGATGGGGACTAGAATATATTAGGTTTAGAATTTTTTTTATTCTGTATTTTGGAGGGGTGCAAATGACTATATAAACTTATATTGGATACTTACTGCATTCTAGGCCCCAGTTGCTCGTTCTGGTCAGAGTGGATCAAGATCAAAATGTTGTTCATCCGCAGTTACTCTCCCTGACTTCTCAATTAAAGGCAGGGAAAGGTTTGACCATTGTGGGTTCAGTACTGGAAGGGACCTACCTGGATAATCATCCTCAGTCCCAGCGTGCAGAAGAGGTGAGTACATTAACATAATATATGGGGGTCATGGGCAAAAATAGCAAAGTGATTCAAGTTCCACATTACCATAATCTTTGTTATTTATTTGACAATGTTATTGGGACATTCAATTTTGTTTATGTAAGAAGTCTTTAATGCACACCATAGCTAGATGCATTTAACATCAACAAAGCATCATATTTCTGAAATGAACCAAACTACAGAGGAAAAAATGTTTCACCCATACCTCGTCTTTGTCTTTTGCGCTTCACTGTCCCTCAATCTAGTCGCTCCGTCGAATCATGGAAACAGAGAAAGTAAAAGGCTTCTGCCAGGTGGTCATCTCTTCCAATATCAGGGATGGGATTTCCCATTTAATTCAGTCTAGTGGACTTGGAGGTCTGCAACATAACACGGTTTTAGTTGGCTGGCCAAGGAATTGGAGACAGAAGGAAGACCACCAAACCTGGAGAAACTTCATTGGTATGATTGACAACTCTTTCTGTCTCAAATATGGGCTTATACTTTATTCGTATTTATATAATAAAAAAAATGTTCAGCTGCATTCCTCAGTGGCATCTCAGTTATCTTTATTTACTCAATACAGAACTGGTACGGGAGACAACTGCTGCTCACCTGGCTCTAATTGTTGCCAAGAATGTTGCAATGTTCCCTGCAAACCAAGAGAGGTTTTCTGAAGGCAACATTGATGTTTGGTGGGTGGTACATGATGGAGGCATGCTGATGCTTTTGCCATTCCTCTTGCGTCATCACAAGGTAATTGAAAATGGGTCGATCCCTGGGCCTTCACATAGAAAGCTTACTAAAAACGAACAAGTGAATATTAACATATGCTTTCAGAGATTCA
Organism: Spea multiplicata; assembly: GCA_009364415.1. NCBI lineage: Eukaryota > Metazoa > Chordata > Amphibia > Anura > Pelobatidae > Spea > Spea multiplicata. The sequence goes on along the minus strand of VKOC01002967.1, from coordinate 47,067 downwards.
GTAAAAAAAGACATTGCATTGTATTGATATGTATGAAATAAATATATTTTAAATGGATAACCCTAGCTAAAGTACTGCTAATCTTGGATAATTGCCTTGGTTTTTTTTTCTTCAAAATATCAAAATTATTTTCACAATTATGCCAGCTTCTACTTTAAAAGCAGTAAATAACTAGATTTTCAATAGAGAGTATTATAGAGAATATTAACTAGAGCCCTCTTGTTATTTGGTCTGAAAATAGGTATCCTTTAATGCATCTCTTATTGCTCTATTAGCATCCTGCCTTTCCTGATTAGCTCAGAAGTAAAGTGATGACATCATCATATGTATATATATAGAGCAGGTCAGCTGTCAACTGCAAAAAGTAAAGTGCATCACAGAAGATACACCTTATTACCTAAAAAATAATTGGATGAGAAATAACCAAAATTATTTTTATTCGGCTTGTGGCTTTTCAAAAGTGTGTCATCAGTGATACTTGACATAAGTAGTCTAAACTAAAACACAGAAGCGCAACACAGGACTTTAATGGTGTAGTACTTAATATATACGAAGTACCCCCCCCAGTGTCCCAAAGGGCTACTTACAGGAAGCCTGAATGTAAAATAAAAGGAGGAATCCGCAAAGCCGGTGTGTGAATGTAATCCCTCTGTCTGTCTCAACACATCAGCAACCATAAGTAACACAGTATGAGAAAATGATAAACATATAAACATTGGAAGTAATATTGATACTATGTATTATTTCCTCCCGAAGAACAGCTAAATTACCATGCTGAGATAGTGTGGGAAATGCTGAGATTTAGACTATATTTCGGGGTGGGGTGGAATTTTACCCCTATCTGCTGGCACTTTGTCCTCTTAAGCTTATTTGTGCTGCCACATTCAGCACCCTTCTTCTTCTTTTTTTTTTTTTAAAGTTTATTCTTCATATTCAAAATTACATAAATACCAACTTAAAAACATTCAATATACTAAAATCCAAAAAATGTACAAGGGTCCAATACCAGCACCCTTCTTCTTTATCTTTTGGTATACATGTCTACATTATATATATGCCTCCAATGTCTTCTGTTATATCTGTTCCCTTTTTTCTTGTTATAGCCCATTATTTCTCCACCGTTAGTGCCTTCGTTCCTCCTAATTTAATACTCCATTTCTCCTCTTAACATATTTTATTTCCTCCCTACCCTCATTCTTGTTATACAACTACCTGCTGTCTCTCTGCTACTGTGCCTTGGTTTGATTGCTTTTTCAGCAGCTGCTTCCATTTCCTATCCCTCTCTTCTCCTTTGACCATTATGAGTCCGTGTTATATACTATAGTTAAAAATAACAAGCATGTACCAAGGTAATCAGGAACAGATAAGTACAAATAACAACAGGAGTCAGTGCACATTCACGCTCTCTAAAAATCAATGTTCATTATTAACCGTAGTGGGCTAGCTTCTCATACGTTGCGGGCAAATTATGGAACTAAAATGGGATGCTGTCATGTGAAACTAAGCCAGCTTATATTATAGAAGATTTAGTTCTAAGGAATGAGCAGCTATTTTACATTTTGTTTGAATCTCCAGTAATAAGTAGCCTATTATCTTTTCTTGCTTCTCGGGTCTCTCTAATGCTAAAGCCTAAATGCAGTGTGGCAGTTATAGTACCTCTACATTTACAAAGCCACTTTAAATCTAATGTATTATTGCATTCAGTATATGATGTTATATGATGTTGTTCGATATGTATATATATATATATATATATATATATATATATATAATATATATATGGACAAAAGTATTGGACACTTGGCCGTTACACCAACAGGGACTTTGATGACATTGCTATATTAAATACATAGACATTATATGAAGTTGCCCCCCCCCCCTCCTTTGCAGCTATAACAAATCTTCCGGGACGGCTTTCCACAAGATTTTGGAGAGTTTCTGTGGGAATTGCTGTCCATTCATCCAGTAGAGCATATTTGTGAGGTCAGGCATTGATGTTAGATGAGAAGGTCAGGCTCGCAATCTCTGTTCCAGTTCATCCCAAAGGTGTTCGATGGGGTTGAGGTCAGGGCTCTGTGTGGCCAGTCGAGTTCTTCCACATCCAACTCATCCAACCATGTCTTTATGGACCTAACTTTATGTACTGGGACACAGTCATGCTGGAATAGACAAAGCATAGCATTGTCCAACATGTCTTGCTATGTCCCTTTCAGCATACCAAGACAAATAAGAAATGTGCAAAGTTTTCAATGCACCTTAATATATCCTAAATGTAATCTATTTGTTATATAATTATTTACATTTTTAGTTTACTTTCTTTGACAAAAGATCTAGACAGCTCGCTTAAACATCCTGGGCACAACATTTCAAGGCCTAAAAATTCCGTATGTGCTGTTGACATGAAACTTTGCACTGTACACAGGTCTGGAAAAGATGCACAATGAGGATTTTTACAGTAGCTCAAATGGATGACAACAGTATCCAGATGAAGAAAGATCTGACCACGTTCCTGTATCATTTAAGAATTACTGCTGAAATAGAAGTGGTGGAAATGGTGAGTCAACTTCAAGTTCTTCAGGATCACAGGTTGGCACAGAATGACACATGGGTCCTGATATAAATCTGTGAAGTCAAAAGACTTTGATACTACTGCTTAAAGGGGTTTATTCACTAAGAGGAGGGTTTCCAAATCCTTGACTTTGCGTTTAAAGGCCCATCCCTGATAATCTTCTGCTGCAGGTCCAGTATAATGTAAATTAGATCAGTGAGATTTCTCTAAATCCTCCATACCCTTTAAATTATGCAGGCTCAGCTCAGCCTCCTACTTGCCATTGTTGGCCCTTTGTAAGGAATAATAATGTAAGGGAGTTGAAACCACAACTCTCCTGCAAAGATTCCTACCAACAATATTTAAATCAAAATTTGGTTTGCAGAGTAAATCTCCAGTTTTGTGTATTGGGTGTCTCCATACAAGTTAAGTCACTCAGGTACTTTATATGGCCATATTGCAATCAAATACGTTTGGTCTTAAATTGGACTGAGGGCAGCATAACTGGCTAATGTAATGTAATATTTTTAATACAGTGGGTGAATGTATTGTGGAAAACTATAACAATAACAATAATCAGTTACAAGAAAATATCAAATCGTGTCTCAGAAGTCATACTTGCCCATGGCTATTCAGTCCATTAGCAGAGGCTAACAGTAGTCTTGGTTAGAACGGAACAGCCACATGCCCCCATGGATGAAGCCCTAACTATTGCACATAGTTTGGGTAGTCCAATCTATGCTGAAAAACCTGTGTTCTTTTTGAGGTGTCTTAAGGAAAGAATCACATTCTAACATTTAGAAAATTGCTGGCAAATACCATCCATTACTGGAAATGTTAACAGCTGGGAAAGGTAAATTAATTAATGGAGTTAGGCATGGTCGATGTTCGGGAGTTCTAAATTACTTGGGATTGTGCTTTATGTTGTTAATGTTTGACTTTACTTTACTGATACAACTCTGCAAATTGCTTGATATTGCTGCACAAACTTCAAAAGCATAAATTGGTGTGAAAAAACATAGTGTATTCATCAAAGCAGGAGTTTGTCGTAGAGTTGCAGCTACACCTTTATTATGTGTCATTAATGGACAATACGTTTGGGCTTTTCCTGGTACTCCAATTTTTAATCCCACTAAAGAGGTTGGCCAGTCATTATACATAATAAAGTTAATGTGTTGATATCATAACTCTCCTGCAAACTCCTGCCGTAGTGAATAAACTCCGATATGTTGGTTTATATTTTAGAAACAGCCACTTTGGCAAATATTTTGTTCCACGAGTATTATATGTTTATCCAAGGACACACATAAACTCTATATGACTGTGTATAGAATGCAGTGTAAAATGTATAAAATGTTCTGTTTTTAGCATGACAGTGATATCTCAGCTTACACCTATGAGAAGACTCTGGTCATGGAACAGAGATCCCAAATCCTGAAGCAGATGCACCTTACTAAAACGGAACGCGAGAGGGAGGTAAATGAATAAATACAAATGAGAGTGGCATAAATAAAACCAGGGTAGGTACTGTGAATAGCAAAGTAAAAATGGATAACATTGGTAACAGTGACACCGGACATTAATACAATATGGAGAAGATACTTGTGGTCAGGAATGGCCTGAATTCTGAGGAGGCCCTGGGTACCTCTTATTGTCGGGCCTCATACATACTATATATATACATTTTATGCATTAGGGCAGATAATACACATTGATGTGATATCATAAAGCTTTGTTGTTTTATAGGGAGCACTCGCCCTAACTCATCATAAGAAGAAACTATGGCTGCATTTGACACATCACGTGCATGTATAAATATTTTATACAGTATATTTGTGTGTCTGTATACCAGTTATATTTTTTTATGATCATACAATGTATTTGTTGTTTTAAAAAAAAATAAATGGGTCATAGCTGTATGCACAATAATGTTTGGATAGGAGGGTAGAGATGCTGAGGGCTCTATAGGTCAGGATCAGAAGTTTAAATTTGATTCTGGAGGGTATGGGGAGCCAATGAAGTGATTGGCATAGTGGGGCAGCGGATGGGGAACAGTCCTACTTGTGGTTTAACCGCAATCACTATGCAGACATACTTTCATTCTATACAGATACAAAGCATTACAGATGAGTCCCGTGGATCAATCAGACGTAAGAACCCATCTAATTCTCGACTGCACCTGAGCGTGCCAGAGGAGCAGGTGGGAGAATGTGAAGAAAAGGCAGAAGAAGAGGTAATTCCCACACCTTCATGATCCCCAGCTATCTGTTCTCATTTTTATATAAGTACGTGTTTTGTTTTCTTTACTTCCCTAATCACCTCATCCTATATCTTCAGGTACAGCTAATACATGATAAAAATGCAACAGAGTTTTCAGTTAGGGAGTCTCTTGGAGACTCTCCAGCAGAGGAGCCAGATACGACTCAAGAAAAAGTACACCTAACCTGGACAAAGGACAAATTTACAGCCGACAAAAACAAAGGCAAAAGTCCCACTACTCCAGAAGCGATAAAAGATTTCTTCAATATGAAACCGTATGTATAGGAAACCGTAATACATTTCTTAAAATTCTTAAGATGTTATAGTTTTATGTATAGTTCATTATTCTTTATTAGACTCCATGGGCATATTAAAAGAGAAGTAAATAATGTCTGATTTTTTCTTTTTTTTTTTAAAAAAAAACAGCTATGTCATTTAATATGCACTTACTTTTTCTAACTCCGGGTTATTGGTTGAATGTGTGTGTATATATATAATATATATTATATATATATATATATATATATATATATATATATATATATATATAAAAGGTGATTGTTGTTGACCTTATTAGCATGCGCCTACCCAGAATCCATTGTGGTTGTGGCAGCACCATGAGATTTCTGAGGGAAAAACAAGCCTTCTGGTGTCTGTAGATGAGTGTTTAATAATGCTTCTACTACCCCCTTATATATAAATATATATATAAAATCTATAATAAGCAGGCACTCTAGGGACTTGTACTCGTATGTAGGTATTAGATCATTTATTCAGGTTAACAAAAATAAAGGTCCATTAGCCAGACCAAAACCTCTGATGAACTGAATAAATGATCTAATTGTCTATGAGTGCAAGTCCCATGAGATTGTGCTTTTTACGGATTATTATTTATTGGCTGCGCTGCACAGAGGGGTTATGAGCTTTTGTTTTTGAATCAAGAGTGATATATTATTTAGACAATGTTTAACCGGGAAGAATACATTGAGATCTCTCAAGTTTTCAAGTATGTCCTTGAATATATTTATTTTAAGAAAGTATTTTTAAAAATTGTTAACGTGGAGTGTTGCACATATTGCTAAGAATTTTTAGAATTTTTGTTGATTTTATATAATAAATTGTGAGGGGTTAAAGGAAAGGTAATATGGACAATTTATTTTCAATAAGTTCAGAAATGTAAGACAGATGTGAACGCTATACATTGTTTGTTTACAAGTATTTAGAAGGGCTCTCTTTGACGACCACTTGTGGATCAGTGGTTCTTCTTCTGATTATTATTATTATATTTTATTGTTTTATATAGCGCCATCAAATTCCGTAGCGCTGTACAATGGGTGGACAGGACATAAAAAGTAGTATGTAACATAATTTGACATACAGAGACAACAGATGAGGAGGGCCCTGCTCAAACAAGCTTACAATCTAGAGGGATTTAGGGTGTTTTACACAATAGGTAAAAGTGCCGTTGTTAGGGATGGACCAGCCACGCTAGTAAAAGTATTCCAGGAGAGGGACTGGAGCAGGTGAGCTAAAGGAATAGGGGAGGGCGTTACTGTGCTATGTTGTAAGCGTCCTTAAAGAAGTAGGTCTTGAGGGATTTTTGGAAGAAATAAAGACAGGGGGAGAGACAGATAGACCGGGGAGGGCATTCCAGAGGATAGGGGCAGCCCTTAAGAAATCTTGTAAGCGTGCATGAGAGCTAGAAATCAGAGGAGAGGACAGAAGGAGATTGTTGGATGAGCGGAGAGACCGGTGAGGAGTTTATTCAGAGATGAGTGAGGAAATGTAGGCAAGGGAACTGCTGTGAAGGGCTTTGAAAGTAAGAGTCAGAGGGGAGAGGTGTTAGTGACGTGATGGGAGAGGAAGATAAGTCTGGCCGCAGCATTCATGGAGGATTGTAGAGGGGTGAGACGGTTGAGAGGGAGACCAGCTAAGACAGAATTACATTAATCAAGGCAGGAGATAATAAGGGTTGTGTTAGGAAGAGACGGAAGTGGGCAATGTTTTTAAGATGGAAACGGCAGTTTTTAGAGACAGACTGAATGTGGGGGTGAACGAAAGGTCGGAGTCAAGGGTGACACCAAGACAGTGGGCATGAGGAGACGGGGAGATGATGGCACCATTAACATTGAGGGAAACTGATGCGGAATCTTAGCGTTGGAGGGAGGATGAGAAGTTCTGTTTTGGAGAGATTGAGTTTGAGGAAACGTGCAGACATCCAGGTAGAGACAGAAGCGAGTTACATGATCTAAGACAGAAGGAGAGCGACCAGTAGAGGATAGATAGATCTGGGTGTCATCAGCATACAGGTGGTATTGGAAGCCAAAGGATGAGATTAGTTTGCCAAGTGTGGAAGTGTAAAGAGAGAACAGAGGGGGTTTTTATTAGCCTTGTAATACCCTTGACTTGTTTTTTAAGTGCACATAGCACCCCAAGGTCTCCTCTAACCTAAACATATAAAGCAGGGCTGCTAGCATCCTCAGGGGTCATTGACAGACCATGTTTTCCTTGCAGTATATTATCAGGCACTGCTTTGGAGCATGCAGCGTGAAGTTAATTGATTGATTGCCTGTTAATTAGAGAATAATAGTCTGGCAGAACAGCAGCCTCAGGGACAGCTTTGAACTAGAAAGGCAAAGTTAAATTAAACAGTACATACAGTTCATAATTTGGTTAGTAGATACTTTTCTTATAGTTTATGAGGGAAAGCTGAGGAAACTCTATAAAGATAGTAAACAGTAGAAATACAAAAAAAATACTATGTCTCCTAAACCAGAAAGCCGAATATCCCTGGCATTGTGTGTATTCCTGTACACTTGCATTCAAATTAACCATAGTATCTAATATCACCTGCCCCCTGTAACAATCAATTGGCCTAGAGCACACTATCATTACCCCCTCTTATGAAAGATGTCCAACTTCTTTGTTTAAACATTGTTTCAATAGATTGTAAGCAGGGCCTACTACTCTCCACCTAATGTATCGGTTTGTATCTAGTCTTGTCATACCCCTTGAATATATGTATTGTATTAAGCGCTGCGTAAATTGTTGGCGCTATATAAATAAAAGATAATAATAATAACAGTTATTAAATCTACTGGTTATCATTTCGGACCAGATTATGTATATTCACGTCAATACTTTGTAGATCTCTTCAGGTTCTTGTTTCCTGTCCAGCTTGGACCTGTGACTGATGAGTTATGAGCCACTGATTGAGGGTATTATTTTATATAATGAGAGAAGTAGGTGAGTTTTTGGTGAGGTGAGTAATTATTTACTGCATTAGCTCTGCATCACAAAGGGAAAACTCATCCCTTCTTGGAGATGTATCTGGGCTGGTTATTCCCTTTATAATGCATAGTTAATTATTCATCTTACCTAAAATGATTTAGCGAATAAACTACATACATTTTTAATAAAAAGCTAAAACTGACTGCAATAACAGAAATCAGTAAAAAAAAAAAAAACAACCCCATATATATATTATTTTACGAATAATTGTTATTTTCTGCAAGTACTTGTATGGTTGCTTATTCTGCTTTCCCTGGATAAGTATAGCTTAGATGTAACATAGTTTGCAATTGAACTACACATCGGTTTTACCAACTATACTGTATCATGATGCACAATGTCAAGAAAACCTAACGTAGTGGTCAGCTTAAAGCAACACAGATACATGATGGAATGTATTTTTAAATCAATTTATCATTTTCAATTTATGTTTGAAACAAACTGCTGATGAAGAAAAGCTACTTTTAAGGCATGTTCTTCCTAACCTCATTTTTGTTTTTCTTTTCTTGCATCATGAAGTGAGTGGGAGAACTTGTAAGTCTTTGTCTTACTGGTATACTCTGGGAAAGGGTGGGATAATGTGATATGCTGTTGGTATTTCAAGAGAAGTAAAATATGATATATATTAAACCATGAGTTAAAATAATAATAATAATAATAATAATAATAATAATAATAAAAAAATCCAGCCAAAAGAGAAGGATTCAGTTCTGTGCCCCTGAGCATTTGCTGTACGATTTGTGGCAGGGTGGTACATTTACAATATTTTTCATTATTATTGCTTAGAGCCCCTATAGTTGCGTAATTACAATTTAGGATTCTACTTTCTATGATGTTCACTGTATGCCACATCATGATCCATTTTGGTTAGTTTGGTTTCATAAAGGCATGCAAGTCCAAGGCTTAAATTATCTGTGTCGTACAAGAATCACCTACATGTATGTATGTATGTATGTAGCTAATGACATTGGTCAGGGAATGTTGTGAAAGGCATATTAGGTGAAGAGCAGTAAAAAAGAGAAAGAAAAGAAAAACATGATGATGACAACTAGACTTGTGCAAATGGACCAAAAACGAGTCAGACAAATTAGTTTAATTTTTAGTCCATTTGTTTTCAGACAATGACGTTCGTTCCGTGATATCTTGATTTGGATGAAATTCTGAGGGCTTTTCCCATCCAAGGTAGAAGGAAGACTGTGTACACACTGAATAAATCCCTAAACAAGAAGAGGGGCGCACAGTGCCCAAACTAATTAATTGCACATTCTTGTGTTTAAATCACTTATAATACTCCTGCTGTGAGTACAATTTCAGTGAATTGGTAGGGCAGGGCCGGCCCTACAATAGGGCAGACTGGGGCAATTGCCCCAGGCGGCACTTTGGAAGGGGCGGCACTTTGCCGCCCCGAGCGGTTTTTTTTTTTTGAAACGGAAGAGAGAGAGAGGGGCGCTGAGTGGTTTTCGCTTACCCGCTCGGCGCCCCTCTCTCTCTCCTCTGCGGCGAGTCTCCCTCTTCGGTCTTGGTGCCGGCTTGTAATGCTGAGCGCCGGAAGTGGCGTCAATTTCCGGCGCTCAGAATTACAAGCCGGCACGGTGGCAGAGCAGGGAGACTCGCCGCAGGACTCTTAAAGGTAAGTACCGGCGTCGGCGAAGTTTAAAATGCCGCCTCCCCCCCCGGCGGGGGGGCGGCATTTTAAACTTCGCCCCAGGCGGCGTTACGCCTTCGGCCGGCCCTGGGTAGGGGCCAATGCTTGATCTATCTCCCATGTTCCTACTCGTATTGTCAATTGAGGTGCATGTCTCCCACCACCTTCGCCACCATTAGATGAGTTCTTTGGCACTGAATTAAACACCTAGATCTTTCAAAGGGATTTAACCACAAGTATTGCTCATTTTTTGTTTTGCAGTTAGAATATGTATTCAGCTTTTTTATTATGCTTCTTCGTGAATAATAAAGTAGTTTTCATGAGTCTTGAAAATCTATATTTATAACATTTGTTATGGTAGGAAATGTAACCCAAGATTTTACTGATTCACATAAAAAAAATAATGTCCTTTTTCTGCATTTAAGCATTTTCGGTTTTTCTAATTTAATGCTTTTGTTCGTTGGGACCTGTTATGGTCATTTGTGTTAGGATTGAAGGATTGATGTTTTTCTTGTCTTACTTTTATTTTTTTCTGTTTAAATCCATAAAGAAATGATACATTATTCTAATTCATATTCCAACCCTATGTTGAAGAAGGTCACAAGACCCCCCTCAACACATAAACTTTAATGAAGACTATTTTATATGTGATATGTGAGCTCTGAAAAACATACAAGGATATTAAAATAAAGGCACCCTTTCACAACCGCAGTTCTGCTCTATGAGGTGCGGATTGCCAGATGTACAGCCAAGTTCACTGCAGCTGGGCTTCTTAGATGAACCATCTGTTTCTCACTGCTCCACATTTTTGATTCCTCTTTATTATTTGCTCATGACAGTTTTATGTCAAATTATTACATTTTATTAAAATATATTATGCACGTGTAAGACTTGCTAAGGCAAATTCCATGGATCTAGTGTGGCAACCACAACTTTCCCGTCCTCACTGTTATCGCTATCTATGCATTGTACATCAAGCGGCTATAGTTATGATGGGACTCATGCCAATTCAGAACGTCTTAAAATGGTCTCATGTGCTTATGCCAGTTTGGATTTCGGGATAATGTGGCATCTGAATTAGGACTTTCCACTGAAGTAATACCCTTCTATTTATTAGTTACCAGAAGGAATAAGTATTTTAGGTTAATTAAATAGATGTTTCTGATTTTGTTAAATGTGTTCAACTGCCCTTTTTTAACTTCTCAGAAACCAGTCAAACGTTCGTAGGATGCACACAGCTGTGAAACTGAATGAGGTCATCGTCAAAAAGTCTCGTGATGCAAAATTGGTTCTTCTAAATATGCCTGGACCACCTCGAAATCGGAAGGGTGATGAGAACTGTATCCTTTTCAGAGCTATAATAATAGATATGTGTTAGCTTGTGCTTCTCTTCTTATATGTGCGCTTTTCTTGTCCGTGTATATAGGTAAATATTTCTATATGATGACAGAAAGTAAGAGATGTACAATGTCCTGTGCTGTTTTTTACGCTTCAGAAAGCAATTTTCATTTGAGTATGTTGGTAATTGAAATAGTATAATTTTGATATGGCTGGCTGGTTTAAAATACCAATATTGATTTAATAGCAAGTGTGTGCAATATATGAAGCCCTCTGCACTGTGTTGGTTATCATGAATTTGTGTTTTCAGCCAGAGGTAAATTATTTTAACCCTATATTGTTTGAATGGGCACTCTAGCAATCATACTTTAATGCATATGAGAGCCTATTGTTCACCTTAAAAGACATCCACTTAATATGGCACATATTCAGGAAAATAAAGAACAGTTATATTGTGCAGTATAATATTTGATTTACATTCACAAGGGATGACCTGTAAAGGTTCTTCTATAAATACTTGTAGACCCTGATACGGTGAACTGAGGGCAATATGTCAGTGCTTGCGGTGATGTAATCGACTCAATCGGAGGAGAGAACATTACCACAAGCGTCGTCTTTTTGCCCTCACGTGCACTCATCGCAAGCAAGTGAATAAGTATCTTTTACCAGTCCTGAATATTCATTATTTGTTGGTCATGTTGAATGGGCCGTGTGTTCCGTATGGAGTGTTGATGCTTCTGTTTCCATTCCTTAGCTAACACTGTCTACAGATATGGAATTTTTAGAAGTACTCACAGAGCACTTGGATCGAGTCATGTTAGTTCGTGGTGGAGGGCGTGAGGTTATCACCATCTACTCCTGAAGAGCAAAAACTGGATGAAGTTTTTGTTGCACTCAGCAGGAGCCTTCAACCTCTCTCCTCACATCCTACAGGCATCCAGGAAGTTTTTCAGAGAGAGTTGGGAGGCATGTGATTAGTGCTCATAAACTTCACTTGCTTCCACCATTTCCCTTACAATGCCCTTACATGTGAACTGCAGCACCAGATCTTCCATTCCAGCACAAGTGCAACTGTTCCTCATGTCTTCATCAGAGAGATGCTGATGAAGTTTACATACATAAAGTCTACATACGTTTCTTAAACTGAGCCGCACTGCTTAAGATGCTACCAATACTGGCCCCTTTGTGCATCCTGTGATCCACTGTTACACCAATCTCTCCCTGACACAGACTTGGAGAATACTTAGGTTGTACTGGCAGAAATCAGGGTAATGGTTTGGGTTTTTTCTTTACATCCTTACCCATTGATGAGAAAGACCAGCTTCATCATTTCAGGCACTGGTATGACAAGTAAAGGGAGAGAGGTGTGTATTCACCAGCATGCTTATCGTTAAAATTGTTCCTCTCTCTATGCTCTTTTCTTGAGTGCCACAATCTTCTCCTCGGCTTCAGTACGTTTCTCCTGACGGTACTTGTGGAAACAGCTAAGTGAGCATAAATGTTTACTCTATCCGGACTGCATATAAAATAATGGAAGAACAAGAGCTAGAAGATGCTGAAAGGCGCTTTGGAAAAAAAAAAAAGAAGAAAAATGCAGCGTATGGAACTGTGATAAGGACCTGTAAAAAAAGGAATCAAACTAAGCAAGACCTGTTCGTCTCTTAAGAATATGTCTGATGCCGAGGAGTATGTTGCAATAATAATCTGATGCAAAAGTAAAAAACAAAAAAAAAAAACACATAAAAAAGGGAAAACTAATTAGGAACTCGAGTCTGCCTTTAATACATCCCTTTGTTTCCTAGGCTGCCCTCTGATCAGGAGCTGTGCCAGCAGAACGATACACAGTGAGGACACCAACTTTGTAAATGGGCCATTGGGCCCCTGTTTTGTGTTGTTTATTTAAATAGAGCATCAGTGGCAGGGAACCACACTGCACCCGCCAGAGACTATGAGCTGCTGCCATTCTCTCACTCTTGTCTCAATGCATGATCTAGGATAGAGACAACTTATGTACCAATCACCTCATGCTGTACCTCAGTCACCCTTGTTTTTTGCAGTGGTTTTGTGCTTATTTTTTCTACATTAACTTATTTGCCCATAACATGTCTAGCAAATCTAGAAGTAGCAGTGATCGGATTGATAGCTGTTTAGTTAAAGGTGTGTGTGATAAAAACTATCTGTGACATTGTTTACTGGAGAATTATTAAAACTGAATACAATTGGTATTGTGCATGTATGTTTGGACCTCACCTATTTCCCCTTTAGTTGTTTGAAAGAGACAGAGTGCCACTTCTACAGAAACTGGTCCTCCAGCCAAGGAGCACTACAGGAAGAATTCAGTAGCAGGAACCCAGTAGCTTTCTGAAATAGTAGATAAAACAAAACAGTCTACTAGGCCTATGGTTGTAGGTGGGGGGCAGCAGCAAACTTGGGGCAGATCAACTCTTTAAGCTATCAGGCTCTCCAGTAAACTACTGCTAAATTGAGCTAGTTACAAGGCAGATCTATTATGTCCCAAACAGGTCTATTTACACTGCCGAGGCATATTGTATATGGCACCAAGTGTTCTACTTAGGCAGGGCACTGAGATATAATATCATGTCATGGCACATAGTAGAGAAGTAGGACCTGGAAAGTGGCTAGGGAGCTGTCCTTCTTCAGGTCTAGAGCAGCACCCAGCAGGTTGTTGCCCCCTCTGCCCCCCAGCCATTTCAATGCTGTATCACTAGCATAACTTAACGTAAATGCTATAAAATAAACCACTAAAATATCCTCATGTTGACTAAACATGCATCCTTAAAATAATGGCGGACTATTTTGAAATTAAGTGTATTACACACAGGACTTAAGTGGTGGCTCCTACAGCAGTACTGGAGTTAACTTAAAAAATATATATATATATATACTGAACCAATGGTGTATTTTTGTGTTTTGCTGTTGTGTTGAAAGTTCTTTTTTTTCTTAGTAGTCCATTTGCAGTGTATGGAATGAGTAATTCACCAGTCCCGCATGCTTGTGATAATCGCAAATTCTCAGTGAAGCTACTGTGTAAAGAAAGCATGCTGTGATTCATGTAATCATGCACTTCACCATCTACAGGGGATGAAGCAGGGGTGCATGACACCATCAGGGACAGCCAGTGTGTTCAGGTGGCTTGGCTGGTTGAGATTTGCATGTGAACAACAAAGTGTCCCCTTGGTTTTTGTTAATTGTTCCTTGAAGTGCCTCTTAAAGAGTGAAAAACTGGCTCTCTCCTTGCTTGTATAGTGTAGATGATAAACAAAACCCTACAATGCAGGCAACATTTATACAACATTTATACCACCGCTCCTTGTATCAGGTTGTTTATGCAAAGAACTGGTATAGAATACATTTGGTATTATAGCCTGTGTTAGAATGGTATATATAGTTAACGATTTACTCACTTAGTGCAGGTTTTTGGGACGGCTTTAAGTGTCTATTAACTACAATACTGCCTACATAGCCACCAGATAACGTTTGGAAAAAGGAATAAAGATGTGTGCGCTGCTTAAAATGTATACGAATATTTAGGACTAAAAAGCAGGTACACGGAGTGGTGTTTATTATTAGTGGAGCACTTGGGATGCTAGAACTTGCTTATGCACATGCTAAGTCTCTGTATTTGTGGTTAAGGTTGGAACGCACACATTCTTGCTTCTATGCAGACATATCAGGGACCTTTAAGTAGAAAAAATATTTTAGTAACCATTTTATCACCTTTGAAAGTAAGTAGGACAAGGAGGAGTGGGCTTTCCTCGACCATTAGCGCCAACTAGAGTCGACAATGGGAAGAGCAGTATTTCTGCTCCGAAACCTTCCAGTACGTCTATGCTGCTAATGAGCATGCCATGTGTCACTTTTTTCTTTTCAGGGGAGGGGGCTAGGAACTTGATTATTAATATGGCAGCTTAGTTTGGGAAGATGGTGACCTAAACAGTGAATTAAGAGTTCCATGTTGCACTACAAGAGTCAGAACTGTCTCTGGCTAACAGCTGACTTTCCATAAAAGAAGGATTCCCAAAAGCTTCAAGTTTCCTACTGAACTCACGTTTGTGCCATTTGTGCAATATATACATATATTTATATTATATATATATATATAATTACAGATGTTATGTAAATTCCCACACCCAACTCCAAACCAGAAAACCCTATAGCACTATATGTTTTATGTACTACCCAGTGACTTATTGTGTAGTATTTATTTAGGCCTCTAGCTACTGATATGCTTTAATCTTTTGTTCGTAAATAATAATAAAAAAAAGTATAGATAGGTTTACCCCATGTACAGATTACCGTTATAAACCAAATGAAACACTGCTATATCTGGCTGCTTTTTGTTTGTGTAACTCTTCTGTACTGAAATAGTTTCATGTTTTGTGCAGTTATCTCATGTGTAGTTTTTACTGTGGTTGATTGCTACCTACCTTACTCATTATATAGCTTTAATGTGCAGATTTTATTTGTTTTGAGACTCCTGTCAGCACAAAATGCAATAAAATTAAGTTTATTACACCCTTTCACTGTTGTGTTAGGTTCTGACATTTTATTACAATCAATATTAGATAATCTGTAAAATACGGGGGGGGTCAACAAACCGGAACAGACAAAAGTCACAGTGGTGTCCTGGTTCAAATTATGAAGTTGCTGTTCCACTGTAGTACATTAAGTGAATCTAGCAGATGTTCTTTTATTGTATCACCTGAAGGCTTACTTACACAACTTAAGGAGCTCTTACAATTCCTATTGCAAAACTTAAGTTTCTGAAGTCATATCGCATGCTAATTGAGCATCTAGCAAAAAATTACCAAGGAGCTTTAAAAACAAGCATTCCTGACTGCAGTATCGGCGAAACAAATCTCTGGTACCCCTCTCTCTTGTAGTTGGTGTAAGCTCGGTTTATTTTTATATAATATGGCATTCACCAGATGTTTTGGGGGGACATTTTCACCTTTTTTCCAATGTGAGCTATCCCTCAACCTGACATAGTGCTCATCATTTTGGCGGTAAGCCCCTTTGACATCAAACACAAGGAAGAACCTTACGCACCGTTACACGCTACAAGAGCGAAGACAGCAATGTAATAGCAACAGTGAGGATCCAGCAGCTACAGGAAAAAAGCATTTAAAAACAAGCACACAACCTCAAAATGGGCAAAGTGAAAACACTGGGTCTTAAAGCTAACAAGGTAGGTAAGAAAATTGTAGGATTTAAAATAAAATGCGTTAAAGGTTTATGTACACACTTGCTGGTGGGGACCCTTATCACCATATACACTCACTGGTCACTTTACTAGGTACACCTTGCTGGTACCAGGTTGGACCCCTTTTTGCCTTCAGAACTGCCTTAATTCTTTGTGGCAGACTTTCTACAAGGTGCTGGAAACATTCCTCAGAGATTTTGGTCGATTTGGACATGATGGCATCACGCAGTTGCTTCAGACTCATCAGCTGCACATCCATGATGCGAATCTCCCGTTCCACCACATCCCAAAGGTGCTCTATTGGATTGAGATCTGGTGACTGTGGAGTAGAGCCCTGCGCAGGACTGTTTTTTTAATCCCGCTCCCGCAACATGTGTGTCCAGACCATTACACCACCACAAGCCTGATACAAGGCAGGATGGATCCATGATTTCATATTGTGTCGCCAAAGTCTGACCCTGCCATCTGAATGTCGCAGTTGGAATCGAGACTTATTCGGACCAGGCAACGTTCTTCCAGTCTTCCTGTTCTTAGCTGACAGGAGTGGCACCCAGCGTGGTCTCCTGTTGATGTAGCACATCTGCTTAAAGGTTCGACATGCTGTGCCTTCAGAGATGGTATTCTGCATACCTTGGTTGTAACGAGTGGTTATTTGAGTGAATGTTGCCTTTCTATCACTTTGAACCAGTCTGCCCATTCTCTGAGATCGGACATCAACAAGGCATTTTCGCCCACACAACTGCCACTCACTGCATATCTTCTCCTTTTTGGACCACTCTGCAAACCCACACATGGTTGTGAGTGAAAATCCCAGTAGATCAGCAGTTTCTGAAATAATCAGACCAGCCGTCTGGCACCAACAACCATGCCACGTTCAAAGTCACTTAAATATTTGCCGTGACCACGTCTACATGGTTAAATGCATTGAGTTGCTGCCATGATATTGAGTAGCCATTTGTGTTAACAAACAATTGAACAGGTGTACCTAATGAAGTGGCCAGTAATGTATACATATGTAGTTAATATATAAACATCACAGAAAAGCATTACATTTGTGTTATGCTTGCCTCGCTACAGATGTAGCTACTTTAAAATGCAAATAACTACCAAATTTTTATTAAAATTAAAACCAAAATGCAATTTTTTTTAATTTAGTTAACTAAATCACATTGTGATTGACTTGCATGGTTAATCACAGTACCTGTTGATCGCCTCTTAAGGCGTTTCAAATCAGGCATCCATCGCTATAATATATATGGCGGATGTTGACGCCCAGGGGAGAGGCCACACAGGGCCCCTGCTGCAGATCTCAGTATTGCAGAATGCCTCATCAAGAAATTACAACACCACCCTTTGGGAGAAGAAAGAGGTCATAGCTCACTTCTACACCCTTTCGGATGTTTTTCTGCGACGTGCCTGGTACGTCAATTGTCGTCAAGGGGTTAATACCCAGGATTCGCATACTAGAAATTTTTTGGGTTAAGTGTGTCTTAAATGCTTTCTTCCCCCACATCTACTGCCTTGCGAGATCCTCAGTGCTGATATTACATTGCTATACTGTTGTCACCAGCTAATGTAGCAGGTCTTAAGCTTGTGTCACTTCCCCATGTGTTCAATGGACAGTGGGCAAGGCTTACTGCCGACACTTCTTTTGGTATGTAATTTTCAGCAGGTCATTAGTCTATTGCACTTGTGGCAGGACTTCCATGTGTTCCTTTTTCTGGCTATAGGTCTGTGTTGGATCTTTGGTTGCAGCGCTTGTATCTTGTGGTGTCTAAGGTCATAGGGGCAAGGCTTACTGACAAAAAGATCAGCATTATATATCATGTTGAGGGATCACACACACTGAAAGAGCGGATCTCCCCCAAAACATCTGGTGATTGCTTTTCTTTCTACTAAAAACACCGCTGCGGAGAGAGAATGGCCATACATTTACATTCAGCAGGACAACATTTTTTGGTTACTTCAAGGATCGTTAGTACCATTTTAGTGAAAATATTTCTAAATGGCTTTAAACAGGATTGAGTAACTAACTTTTAAATAGAAGCAAATCCATAACAGCGGCTGTTCCACCTACTATAACTGCTACCTACACTTATGCGATTAAATGCTCCAGGAGAAACAGTGTTCTACCCCAAAACCTTCCTAGTAGTACATTAAGTGAATTTAGCAGATGTTCTTTTATTATGAAGGCTTACTTACACAACTTTATCTTAACAATTGTAATAAGAATTTGGTAGTTATTTTATAAATCCACACGCTAAGTTCAAACCACATAATTTAAAGTACACGCTGCTTTCTAAAATTTTAAACAATCTTTCAGCCATTTAGTGTGCCTGCTTGTCTTACCTTTAAAGACAATTGCTTGTTTGAGAGATTGGATTAACTGTATATGGGTGGTTAGAAAATCTGCTTGTACTGGTAAGACCTTAATACTATTTTTGCCCCTGTAAAAGGTACATTTTGCATGCTATACCTGTTAATTGTTATAACAAGGTGAATTATTGCAACTGATTAGTAAACCAAAAGTGACCATTGTTTCATCAAAATGGGTAAGTAAACATAAGACTTGTCTAAAATTGATTCTCCAAAAAACCAGAACACACATTATAGACATTTTAAAGTTTACTTAAAAAAAATTAGAACACATTTTTCTGTAAGAATTAAATGTACAAGAAAATATGTCTAGACGGGGTAACCGTTCACATAAGGGCAACAAATGCATAACATGCATCCTTGGGACATAACTGGTCTCTAACAAATGTTAAAGTTTAATTATTAACCAAAATGTTTGTTTCAGACTACCACATATAACAAACAAAAAAACGTTCAGTGGGGTATTGTTCAAGTGATCAATACACAAGCTTGGGGAACTTACATGTGCTTCTAATAATGACGAGGATAAGAGCCCATTGCAGGCTGAGGTGGAAGCCCACCACGGCCAGCTTGCCCTGTTGTCTGACTAACTAAGTGAGAAAGTGCAGGACCACTCTGGATCAGTGTGTCCAAAGCCTTCTGGACACTAGGATTGTCAAAGTTTATGCCTGTGGAACCTATTGGCCTCTGGTTGGGTACATTAACAGGTACTTGGGCACGAGTCTGATGTTGCCCATACATGCCCTGTGCTTGAGAAGGTCCACTGGGTCTAGGTGCTGTGTTTCTTACAGGTATTCCAGGCCCCATGGGATTTGGATGCTGGCTAACCGTAGGCTGCGATCTCTGTGCAGTTTGGCCAAGCGTTCCTGCATTCATCTGTCCTGGCCTCTGTTGGGCACTTCCAATATTACCATAGACTTGACTAGGGGCAACTGTAGGTGCGGCGGGTGAAGTAGCTGGGCTATTGGTGGCTGTGGCTCCACTATTGAAAAGACTGAGTATTTTTGCCTGAAGCTCTTGTTGGGGATTGCTCATAGTCTGTGTACCCTGGGGAGCAGAGCTCAGTGGCTGTGTCATCTGCAGACTGGTATTACTTGTGAGATTGGATTGACCATCAAAGGAAGTCACTGGAGCAGATCCCATCTGCGGTCTTGACAGTTGTGCTGTAATACACAAACACTCACATTATACTTATTCTACAAAGAATAAGGAAGAAAATAAAGTTCATCTCTTATGGTACTTACATGACAGTGGCTCTGAGGACACATTCAACATCCTATCTTTCCGGTCACGTAGATAAGCTATGACCTTGTCTATCTCTTCCCCAGTGATATATCTATTATCTGCAAGCAGCCACAGTAAAGTCTGTATGGTTGGAGGGTGAGGTCCCCTCAAGCCCTCATCTACTGGTGGAGCACGTTCCCGCATTACAGCTTCAGATGACATCTTTGACGCTTGCCTTGCAATATCTTCCCGCTCTTTCTCGCGACTTTCAGCTTTAAAGCGTTCATGGTTCCTGGCCACAAGCACCATGGCATCTGCTAGTGGCATGTTTCGATGTTCTGCAACACAAGACAGCAATAACAACTTTATGGTAACAATCCAGAGCCAAATGAGGTTTACTTTCTAAACAGGTTCTGTGCAGTGACATTTGTATGTTTCAAGCTTAATAGTAATATATATCCAAGAACAAAATTTCTTACATAAATGAAAAAACACTTCAAGCATCCCATTTCCAGTAGACTTTAACTCTTAAGTTAAGGTTTTTACAGAGGAAATTGTCAGTTACTACTACAAGTGATTGAGCTTTTGCTGCAACCTTTTCCATCATCTTTAATAGGAAAAACTAATGTACAATGCCTCTGTCTTCATAAGGTTCTATTTTGTGAAAATCTTTACCTTGAGGTGTTCCAAATAAGATGTTAACTGTACAAGAGCGATGCACTTGATGCTGCTGAGTAATGACAATTGCAAACGGAGACCCTCCTCTAGTAATATCTTCCAAGGCTTGTGTTAGAGACACCTCAGTGTTCAGAAAAATCAAGTCCACCATCATACCAAGGTCACGCACCTTTCGTCCGACAGACTCTGCATACTCCCTGGCGGAGACACTATGTTTCCATTAATCAAGAACAAGTTTTCTGAAAAAGCAAGTCTATAACCCCCCCCCCCAATACTTAAACAAAAGCAAAAAAAAAACAAACTTACTTTGACTGCTTGTTGACAACAATCACAGAGCAGTCAACAGGTCTTTCAGCTTCAATTCTCCTTTGGATTTCATCAAAATATTGCCTATACAGTTCCTCACGACGACGTTCCTCTCGTTTTAGGCGATCTAAGTGTGAAGTAAAGAAACTAGGAATTATTTATTATTTTATGCAAGGCAATACCTAACTAATCTGGATGAGGCATTGCCAACGTGACCGAACAAGTTTTCCATTTAAAGTGCAAAAACAAAACCACCAACCTTCCGGTTCCCTAGGGTATCTGTCTAAAGAATCCCTATAACGTTCATAGGGATCATCTTTTCTGCGATTGAGGTCATCATGGCGATATTTGTCCAGCGGGTCATCACGTCTGAAAAGAGAAAAGAAAAAAAAAACCAATATAAACTACTGAATAGTATAGATAATTTAGAGCTATAAAACTTTGAAATACAAACCAGCAAAAACTACAGTAAACACTTTTTATGGTTGAAGGAAATAAATTGTGTTCAAGCACAAGTTTTAAATGGCATAATGCAGAAACAGTGCACTCTTTTCTTTTCCTCCACACCTCTCTCCTCTTAGTAAATAGTTACATTCCTTGCTTCCTTGATCAGCGTGCTCTTGCCCATAATGCACATGAAAGCTGTAGTAAAATACAACTTGTATATACTCTCAAATGGCCATTTTACAAAAGCTTTTCATATCCACTATGCCTCGCTCCCAACACTTTAATCTCGATTTGGGACCAGATGAATTATGGATTCTGAATGCATTACATACTAATCACAGACACAAACGAAATAAACTCTGTAGACCTATACCAAAGACTAGGGCTGCAACTAACGATTATTTGGCAGATTGTTTTTTCTATTAATCGGATAACAAAATAAATTTTAAATGAAAAATTTACATTTAACAAACAGGATGTTAAAAACAAGCAGCCAAATAAAATACCCCCAGATATGCCTTTTGATCTGCTTCTATGACTGAGCACCAGAAGGTCATGTGATGCCGGTGCTCCATCATAGAAGCCCCAGTGGAAGTGCTGCAGTTGTGGAGGTTGTCTGCATGTGTGACGGACACCCACCAGCTGCCAGGGAGGAGATAGAGGTCCCCTGCAGTGCTACAGGGAAACCTCCCCTCTGTCCATTGCAGCCGTCGAATGTGCTGGCCGATACTTCCTTCGGGGGTGCTCCATCATAGAAGCCCCGCCAGAAGCAGAGAATGTTTGTGCACATCGCACAGATGCCCGTTGGCTGTCAGAGAGGAGGATCCGGCTCCCCAGCAGCACTGCGGGGGATCTGGAACATAGTGTTATTATCCGACCTCTATTTGAGGTTGGATTATAAAATGAAGGGTATTTTACATTTTCTTACGCAGATAAAGTGCAGCTTCATAAAGGGTAAATTTTACTACTAAGTGACAAAACCATTACCTGTACAGTGGGTCTTTATAGCGGTCATACAATGGATCCCGGGCATCTCTCGAATCTCTGATGCGAATGTCTCTTGGATCTCGCAAATCTCTTGGGTCTCTGTAGTCTCTAGAGTCCCGCACATCTCTAGAATCTCTTGCATCTCTGGAATCACGAGAATCTCTTATGTCTCTGTGATCACGCGAATCCCTTAGATCTCGGTGATCACGCGAATCCCTTAGATCTCTCACATCCCTGAGATCACGCCCATCTCGATGTTCTCGTCCATCTCGTGTATCCCTTGCATCTCTAAGCGATCTTGAGTCTCTACCATCTCGAGTATCTCTGCTCTCTCTCCTTGGGCTGGTACGCAGAGGGGATCGGTCACGTTTTGTATCGCGGGAATCTCCATATGAATACAAGTCCCTGATGCACAGAAAATAAAAAGTTATTTTAAGAGAAACGGCACCAAGACGGAAGACTGGCCACTGTGCCTTGTTACAAATGAACCATGTCACAAAAAGTTTGTGCTTTCGACCTATTGCAAGACCGTTCGGCAAAACACAAATGTAACGCACATTTGCTTTATCCTATGAAAAAGGGGGGGGAAAGCCACACGCTTGCACTACAATCCAGATAGCGAAAAGACTATTCACAGCTCCAAAAGCAGTCATATCTTCATTACAAGGTTTTGTTAATTTTGCAATAAAAAGTACAGGTTATAACATACTAGTTTTATGTTTTTATGTATATATTGGTAGGAAATGTTTAAATGTGTGTTTAAAGAGCATCAAGAGTCAGAAAGAAAACCCACTCAAGAACGCACCAAGGACATTGTCGTCTCGCCACAGCTGTTGATGGATACACCTTTTAGGCTTGACCATAAAATTTAAAAGAGAAGAGAGGCAGAAAGTTGATACCGAGTGCTTTTGGTTAATTTAGAACTATATTAAAAAAAACTTATTTCAGAAGGTTTTACACTAAGAACATTTTATGAAGTTTTAAACTTTTTTTTAGAAAACTTTACGGTACAAAGGTTTCTCATTTTTATATATTTGGATAGTTTGTGGGAGGGGGAGTTGATGCATTGCCCTAAATCTTCATGGGCGGGTGTTTGGTTGAAAGAAAAAAAGAACGATAAATGTGGCACACACAAATTTACTCAAACAGCTTGTTTAATGGTTATCCAAAAGTTTAAGCGCGCGCACGCATTTTTTTTGAACGGAAAGAAAAAACGAAACATCTGGATAGTGCTAAAAAAGCACCTTTGTTTCGGAGAGGTGACATTTGTTTCACGGTTTGGTTAAGCAACGAAACGCAACGATAAAACGCACATCTTTATTTAATCCTGAGCCGTCGAGCTTTCCCGGGTTTCTCATCGTGAACTTAAACGATCCAGGCAAATAGTTGGTTGTTTTAGGTTTTTTTTGGTTTGGTTTAGGATGAAATCCAGCTAGGCTATTTGTAATTCATTTCTGAAGGCTTTTGGGTACTTGAGAAGACTTGTTCCAGAGAGTCCTACCTTCAAGGGACCATCAATGGCTAACTATGACTTTACCTTCTTGATGGACTGGACCTGGATGGAGCCTTATTCATATTTCTTCTGTCCGCTGCCTTGTTAATATCTGAAAAGCACAATTAACCCATCTGTTCAATTATTTGAAATGAGACAAAAAGAAAATTTAAAAGGGAAATAAAAACACACACAAAGTAAGACCGCTACCAGGGAAAGTGGTAAAAGGGATGTTTATTTTGAGACAGCACATTACCCATATTTAATACAAGTTTCCGATCCACCAGATAAGACACTTATGAGAACAGACAGATTTAGAGGACATTGAGGCACTTTCATTTTTCTTTTAGGGATTATTCAACAGTCCAAAGTGCAAAAAAAAATAAAAATGTCAAGGAAGCAGCTTGTGGAGAATGCAGCTTTATTGTGGAAGTTGAACAAAATCCACTCTTTTAAAAGGAAGCTAGAGCTGTATTGACAGCATCAGATCTGTTATTTTTCATTACCAAAAACCAACAAGCGTGATGTTGGCAACGTGTTAATGATTAGATTTTTTACCAGTACAAACTGGTCAGTTACCAAAACAGACAATGAGAATATATTGAACTAATGAACACAACACAAAAGCATTGACCTGGAACATCTGTGTTTAAAGGACTTCCTATAGAAAATATTCCATTGGTTTCTCTTTTTCCAAGATTGATGCTTTGAAGTGTTCCACTCTTCCCACATGTTAAAGTATGCATGATTAAGTTATGTGGCATGTTCCAAAAGAAGTGTCCATGGTGTCCATGTTGCAAAACAATAATGAAGCAAGATGTTCAGTGGCATGAAAGAAAAATTTATTTAATTGCATCAGCTAATCATGTAAGATTTGTGGGCAATATAAAATGACACGCTAAATCAGTTTTTAGAACAAAAAATAAATACATCTTATTTTAATACAAAAATGTATAAAATAAGGTCACTTCGCCAGACAGGAAAATGAGTAGTGCAGCACAAAAACTCTACTTTACTACACTAAAAGCAGACTGTTACAAAATGTCTGACAGAACAAATCAGCCACGAAACATAGTAAACCAGGACTCAACAAACCCCAGTTCGCCATGGGGACTAGAAACTACTTCCAGGTGAACTGGGTTTCGCAGGTTTGAGATCATGAATCTGGCACCCTATGCTTCCTGCAGAGGCGTGCGGTACCAGGTGGTGTGGGGCTCCTGGCCAGGTCACACATCTTACTGTGGCCCCACAGGAAAGCATAGGGTGCCAGATTCACGATGACAGGAGATAGGCAGCGGCATGGTTGGTCTTCACGAGGAGAAGGGGGAGACTAGTGTATGAGAGTGTGTGTGTGTGTGTGTGTGTGTGTGTACTATAGTGTCAGATCCAGTGTGTATGTGTAGAGCACTGGGGCCAGTATGTCTACTGTATTGTAGTGCCAGATCCAGTGTAATTCCAACTATGTATATTGTTAGTGTAATTAGTGGGGGTTTTTTTATCTTACACTATGGCATTCCCATGAATGTGTATATCAGCATATGATGTTAGCATGCGTGTTACTGTGAGGTATTAGTGTTTGTGAGCATAAGGTGTTACGTGTCTGTTACTGTATGCCACGGGTGGGGAATCTTTATGCCGAGGGCCATTTGTATATTTATAACATTGTTCCCAGGCCACACAAAATTAACATAAAAATTAGCCCTATATTCTAAATGTATACCAGCAAGCCCTCCTTGTGAATTAATGCCACATTGCCAACACACCCTTGTGCATTACCCCAGCAAGCTCCACATTGTATATTTATTCCACCACCCAGCCCCCCCTTTTAGTATTGATTTATGCGATGCCCCCACACCCTTGCATAATGCCCCCAGCCAGCCCCACATTGTGTATTTATGTCACTCAGCCACCCCCCCCCCCCCATATCATGTCAGCAGACTTCCGCAGGGGCCCACTGCTTCCCTCTGTGTTGCTTACACTCTGTGCAAACTACTTTTATTTTACCAGCCCGGGGAAGCAGGAACACATGTAACATGACTACTGGGTTCCAGCATCCCCGTCGTGGTACAAGAGACATTGCTCGCACAGGTAAGTAGCGGGCCCCTGTGGAAGTGATCGCGGTTGCTGCCCCTTTTGCCCAACGGGCCAGACGTTCCCCCACCCCTGGGCGTACAGCAAGGCTTGCCAAAACATGGTTGGGGAATAAAAAGCCAGCCCCTGAATTAAACTACAGCAGAGGATTCTCCTGGTGGTCTAGGAAAACACTACATCTCTCCATTTAAGTAAAATGCATACTGGAGAACATTTTGTATTTTACTGTGCCCATTTTGTTTTTGACTGGGAGTATAAAAACAAAAAAAGCTGTTGTGAGAAACATTTTCTCTCACCCTTATCCCTTGTAGTGCTGCATTAGCAAATAGCTACTTTACAAAAACAGAATATACTAAAAGTTTATATGCAACCCTACACAATACAGTCTTGGCATCTTAAAATTAGCATATGTCCTGTTTATTAAGTGTTCTTAATAAAAGTATAGACTCAACTTTGTGTAAGGGTAACTAGGTGAGTAGAAAAACAAAAAAAAAAGCTAGCTCAAAAAAAAACAAAAAACAAAACCCAGAAATCTGCCGTTTGCTATTATTAATAAGCAGCAGCATTCCATGCTTCCACCTTACCTAATCTATACCCTTTATATAGGCGATCCCTTCTCACCCTTAACAGCTGCATTTTCTTGACGTTCAGATTGCACGAACCCATAGCCACGGAACATGGTGAGGGCTGGAAAAGTTAACAGTTATTGCAGCCAAATGGCACCTCTTAGGTGCTCCAGATTATTGTTTTTTTATTTATTTAAATGTACGCAGTTTGGAACGACATTGTTGTATTGTGGAATTCTGAAGATAAGCTGAATAAAGAGAACTTCGGAGGCTTCTTAATGTTTTGGATTTGTTTTTATAATACATGAACAGGCAGTTTATTAGATCAGTTCGAGACAGGACTTTTAAAAACCAACACACCTATTCTGTTTCATGGCCAAACTTTAAATTGACAAAATGTGTGTGTAAATTCACATATAGTAAAGTTCCTCTCAATGTACTAATTCCATAACCTAGCAAAGAGCATAAAATTTTACTAACCACTAATCTTGCCATATTTGGAAAATAGCTCTTGCATCTCTTTGCGATCCATATGGTTTGTGGGCAAGTTACCAACAAAAATTCTTCTTTCTAAATCGTTGGGACAGTCGCTGTCTGTACAGTTGAGCTTGGAAGGGCTAGAGCTCTTCTTTGGCGAGACATAGCTGTAATCCAAACATAACTTCGCAAAAGAGAAAAATTGCCATGCATATAATTTGAGAAATACCAAATGCCTTATAATAAGACAGAGCATATTCACAAAAGCAGACATTTGTGGATGAGTACCCAATTCTCTGTAAACGAGAGAAATCTCAATGTATTCTTGCAGTTGAAATCTCCTAAACAGGGCTGAAACTAATCGATAAAACGATAATAATCGATATGAAAATCGTCAACGATTTTCATAATAGATTAGTTGAATCGATTGTAAAAAGGTTTTTTCCAGAGCAAAAGCTCTGAAAAACTCTTCTCCTTATATAATCCGACCTCAAACAGAGATCGGATTATAACACTAGAATCCAGATCCCCCGCAACGCTGCAGGGGACCTGGATTCCCCTCACTGTCGGCCAGTCTCTCACTTCCGTCTCTCTCCCCCCTCCCATACACCCCTCTGACTCCTCTCCCTCCCATACATCACTCTGCCTCTCTCCCGACTCCCTGATGCTTTGTGAGCCTCCGTTGCTGATAGGCACTTACGCCGAGGCTTCTATGAAGCTGCAGTGAAAGTGCCTGTCAGCAATGGAGGCTCACAAAGCACCAGGGAGTCGGGAGAGGGGCAGAGTGGCGTATAGGAGGGGGGGGGGAGTCAGAGGGGTGTATGGGAGCCACCCTCCCATACACCACTCTGGCTCTCCCCCTCCCATACGCCACTCTGCCTCTCTACCCGGCTCCCTGGTGTTTTGTGAACCACCGTTGCTGACAGGAGGCAGAGTGGTGTATGGGAGGGGGGGAGGAGGCAGAGTGGTGTTTGGGGGTATTATGAATTTCAGGGCATATAGTGGGTATAAGGCATATCGATATTAGGCATATCAGGGGGGCATAAAACATATCTGAGGTAAAAGGTATATCAGGGGGCTCAGTTGCATATCACTGGCATATAAGGAGTATAAAGCATATCGTGGGCACAGTGGAATCTGGCATACAAGAGGTATAAGGCATATATGGGGGCAGAGTGGCAAGCTGGGGTCAGATGTGCATAACTGGGGGCAGTTTGGTAAACAAGGCTTTTTCATAGTTTTTATTAAATATGAAAAATAGTTAACATATGAATTAATATTTACTAATAAATTGTATTAAAACCTAGTTTGAGTCTTGTAGCTTTTATTATGTCAGTAAAATAAGAAGGTGAATCGAGAGAGGCCATTGCAATAAAGAGATGAAAGCGTAAATTGTACGTTTTTTATTACATTATTTTAAATTTAAAAAAATTGCATGTTTTATCCGATTAATCGAAAAAATAATCGGCCAACTAATTGATTATTAAAATAATCGTTAGTTGCAGCTCTACTCCTAAATAAAAGCATGTTTTACTAAGGGAGAGTGTCAGGGACCTTGCCTGGAAGAGATGCCGAACTTACCCTGCATAATTAACCTAGAAAGTATTCTTATTAATGTGACCATATATTACAAAAGTCAGCGCAACCCTTCTAGCATGAAAAGCTCAGTCTGGGCAACCATTAGTGGCATCAAGCATTTGGAATGCATATATATTAGTAATAAATAAAAAAACACATTACAAGGTACGCTTTAAACCCAGGGTGCCAAAAATCGCAGACAAATGATTCACAGTAGTCTGCACGCATCCAATAGGATCCAGACCAAAAAAATAAAGTTATGCTTGGTTCCTAATTGTGCCATTTTTTATATACGGCTGTAACTCTTCCTGGTTTCCGTAGAGAGAGAGAGGGAAGAAAATAAATGTAAAGGCATGGAAAATAAAACAACGCACACAAGTTTAAACCATGAATAATGAGATCAGCCGCAACCAAAGCTTTCATAATTCAATCTGCAGGTAAATTTTACTTGGAGATCAGTGGTTCCCAGACCATCAATCAGTAGGTTTGGCTTGTCATCAAAAGAC
This sequence comes from Spea multiplicata, assembly GCA_009364415.1. NCBI lineage: Eukaryota > Metazoa > Chordata > Amphibia > Anura > Pelobatidae > Spea > Spea multiplicata. Next base: position 18,034 of record VKOC01002967.1, on the reverse strand, counting down.
TTAAAAGTGTATGTGTATATAATATTTATAGTATATAAATATTCTCCAATTACCTGCACTAGATCTAAGATGTAATAAACACTATATTACAAAGTTATTAATTGGGCAGCTGGGAGCAGGGATTTAATCACAATCTACTCAGCATTAGGAGGAAAGACTAGAAATTCATTGAGAAGTGTATTTTTTCTCGTCTATTTATCATATTTATTTGATGTAGAAGAGCAGATTTCCAGTGAAAATATTTAAAATGTTTTACATCCCACAAACTGTGCTTGTTTAGTCATCTACTTTGCTCCTGGTACAACCCAGCATGAGCATGATCACGTGACATGAAATACTCATTCACATCTGTGAGCGCACAGGAGAGAAACCTACACACATAATTGTTTGTGACGAAAGCAGCATGAAGACTGTTTTTTCTGTTTACAGACACACAGAATGAGTTGCAAAGTTATAGGCTACGAGCAGAAGCCTTTGAGATAATGGCTTATGGAGTGGGGTCCATCGGAGCTGCCAGATCATTCAACAGCGTGAACCGTGGTCATTTTTCTGACAGGTTTCCCTTTTTGCATAGCTGCAGTTGATCAGATGGATTCTAAGCTAGTTCCAGTTTGACAGAGCGTTCCAAAATGGGAATCCTTGTGGAAAAAGGTTTCTTCCTCATCAAGCAGTACTGTATGCAGTAACGTGGGTTAGCGTTGGGAAAAATAACAGTTTTATTTAATTTTGTTCCAATAAGCCTCCTTTATCTGCACACCTGGAGGCTGTCGTCAGGGATGTGATATTTTGATGGCACTCTCTGCTCAAACTAATTCTCCACAGCGATGCCGACGAAGTCGGTTAATCTACAGACTTTCGTTGGTCACTGTGTCAGGAAGGGTGATTAACAATGAGCCATTCAACTTCCTCCCACAAGCAACGGGTCTGTTCAGTAGATTGGGCTTTGGTATAAGAGCTAGAACGCATCCAAACGGCTCATACGCAGCTGTCTGAAAACATTACGTAAAAAATGCAATTCTATAGATTAGTTAATATAATAGATATTTTGGGAAGTGATGCACCATTTAAGTTGTTGCCTCCTCTGACTCCACACGAATGCATTCTGTAGCGACGCTATTGTGACCATGGAACCAATTCATGTTACAGAGAGGAACTTCCAAAAGCACCTTTAGTACGCGTTGTAGTTTGGTGAAGCAGTCTGGGACAGCAAACTGCCATTTAATGCTTGAAAAACGTTGAATAGTACCACAGACAGAGACAATCCCTTTTCTAATAACACCGGAAGAGCACAGATGAAGTCGAAGCAAATATAGGCTGGTCGTACCAGCAAATCTTGTCAGGAGAGGTTTGAGCGATGACTCCCAACTACCCTCCCTCGGAAGAGAATTTCTCTTAAGGGCCCAAATCCCTCTTTCTTCAATAACCATTATTAGATTACAAAGTATTTAGTAAAACAGAGTGTCCCTCATAGGCCTTCTGAATTCCTGTCAGGTACACGCCCGAGCGTTGCCAAGAAGACTCATAAGAACAGTTTTAGAACCACTGATTACTTCATTAAAATATCACATCTTGTATTCATGAAGGAAAGCGTAGTTAAAAGACACACCAAAAAACTGAGTTTGAGCGTTCCCAAACAAATTTCACTTTACCAAATCTAATATATTTCAAGCCATACGTTTTTCAGCAGGTGAATTTTTTAATTTACACTCATAACGTGCCGTTTCTTAAAGTATTTTATATCTCAAGAGGAAGCAAGAATCATGTGAGTCTCCTCTTCTTGCATTAATGGGTCACAAATGATAAATATCAAGATAAAACAATTCTGAAAAAGTTAACCTGACATCTAATTACACATTAAGAAACACAAAGACGAATAAGTGTTTGGTTGCACCGAGAAATTCTGCGCATGAATTAAGTACATCTCATTCTAAGCGCACAGCATAGTTCGGTCTATCCTACGTTGAAAGCTGTTTTTGACGCACAGACATGAGAAATTGTATGTTTATGAATGGGGAGTTATTTTCGTCGCACACGCGTGTACAGTATAGAAGTGTGTTAGCTGTAGGATGCCCTTTAATTCACAGCGAGATTTAAAATGTTGTTCTATGTTCTGCTCTAATTTAATGCATATGATAAAGGAATAGTGTAGCATGCCCCAGCATGTATTTGCCCCGTTCTCTACCAAGTATATGTTGTGTAGGAAATGCATGTTCTCCATTCAAACGATATACTTTACAGCAGTTAGGGGGTCTGCTTAGACCCCGAAACCGATAGAACTTTCACGCCACGGAAGACAGCGGCAGCTGCAAGGCTGCAGCTTCTATGTCAGGTGTGTTTTATTTTTAAAGAATGCACATGAATCACAGGGTACCAGGCTTCAGACTTGGTCTTTTGAGTTGTTCTATGCACATGCATCTGAACGGATCTACTAAAATACAATGTTTTTCTTCCTTTCTTACAGCTGAAGGCCCTCGGACGCCATCAACGCGCGCTGATGCTCTCTCAACGGGATGGTTGTCTCCACGCAGTCAGCGGATGGAAACCCAGTCCCAAAAGTAAAGAGCCCCCAGCGCCTGCGACCAGAGAAGTGCCGGGTGCACAGAGAGGGTAGCTTGTGTGTTTACTTTCAAAGTTTTTTGTGTGATGGATAAATACGCATTGCAAGAGTATTATATTTTTCCCTAAATCACTCAGAGAAATGTTGCGATCTTTACAGATTGAAATCTCCTGCTCGTGATCGCTGCTTCCAGGTGGTAGGGGTTTATTCACTAAGCCCTGCCCTCTGAGGTAAATGCATCTCATCATCCGGCAGACCAAAGGGGGAGGCACTAAGGCATCTACATTGTTACAGCACAGCTTTATCTTTTGTTTATATAGCGTCAAAAAAATGCATGCAGCTAAAATGGATGTAATCAGAACCTTAATTATGACAAAATACATAAATGAGAAGATGATTTTGTAAATAAACCACAGGCCGCGCATTTTAAAGGCACACCGCACCGATTAATTACCGATTACCGGTAAACGCGTGGATATAGGTAGGAAAGCGTGTAGTCTGGATGATAAACGGTTAAATACAATGAAAGGAACTGAGCCATCAGTACGGTAAAGGTGTTCAAAGCTAACGCGCCAACAGTGAGTAATAATTATACAACAATTATATGAATCGCCACTCCTCACAATAAACACGCGTGGACAAGATAACAAAAAAAACACGCGAGCGCACGATGGAACATTTAAATAAACAGCCATTTCGAAGAACGATGCGACGAACACGAGCAGATCCTTAGAGCAGAGCCGCAGGCGTGAACGCGTATCCATGCACGCTCCACCGTTCGTTACCGATCTGACACTTCGCTTATTTATACGGAGCATCACACATTGTATGGCTATTGTACCGACGCTCACCTGAGATCCCACGATTGCTAAACGATCTTCAAGCTATTCCAGTGAAATCCCGTCCGCCACACAAAGCCAGGCCAACGCACGTCCGAACCGCGATTACACGCTGCGTCGCTTTACGGCATTTTCGAAGCCCATTTCCCAGCTAGTGTCGATAGATCGATTGGTTAGCTAATAGCATGTGACGCAGCGGACACACCCCCTAGCTACCGCCATCTTGTCGGCGGACGTTCCTCCGCTCTGGTAATGGCGGTTAGTGATTCTTAGACGATTCTGCGCGGAATGAGCTGGATAAAGCGTGTTTATTTCAGAAGTGTTATAATGGTTTGAAACGTGTGTGCAGCAGAGTAAAATGGGCTACATGTTTTGGTACGTAGCACCATTCCGTTTTTTTTTGTCTCAGGTGATAGTGTGCAAATTGGCACTAAAATCATCCTGAATGTTTACGGACGCTATGGAGTAGGGTGACACCATCAGCACTTCGGTGTGTCTCATGTAAGCTCACAGAAGGGAATAGGTTAATTTATGCATCCCACCTATTGAAGGCACCACTGCCCTGTGTATGTGGACTTACATTGTGGGAATTGTAAATGTTCTCCACAACCAATGTTCCATCTAATTTTTCTTAGGTGGCGTGCACAGAAAATTTCTCTTGTGCAAAAATTTTCCCAGAGCCAAAATTTTGTGTGCACAATATCCGCACCACATAAAGTATCAAAAAAAATGATATAATTTTTTTTTTTTTATTGGGAAAAACTGTTGTGCGCACAATTTTTGCACGTGTGCACTCTCTAAAAACGCTATGTGCGCGCAGACAAGCGCACAACTTAGAGGGAACACTGTCCACAACTATCTTGAAATGAGAGAGATGTCAATGTGCTCTAACCAGTAAAATGTATTTGGTTTACTTAAGAAAAAAAATACATATATATTTTGCCAGGGGAATGCCGAGGTAATAATATTGTTATTATACTTTACTTATAAAGCGCTGACAGATTCCGCAGCGCTGTACAAGATGAAAATTTTACAGATAATGACAAGGACGATATAGCACTTGACATACAGATACAAGAGGAATGATGGGCCCTGTTACATGATGTTAATGTAGGCCGGGATAAGGTTAGATCTCACTAAATATTTCGCGAGTCTCTGTTTTTTCTCCAGCCGAAATGGCTTCCAGGTATAGCGTAATGACGACACACAGACGCGTTTCAGGCTTCCTCCGTAGCGTCTTTAAGATTAGCTTGGAGGAGGAATAGTGCCTATGACCTCAAGAACACCATCCCCACCGTCAAGCATGGAGGTGGAAACATTATGCTTTGGGGGTATTTTTCTGCTAAGGGGACAGGACAAATTCACCACATCAAAGGGATGATGGATGGGGCCATGTACCGTCAAATCTTGGGTGAGAACCTCCTTCCCTCAGCCAGGGCATTGAAAATGGGTCGTGGATGGGTATTCCAGAATGACAATGACCCAAAACACACGGTCAAGACAACAAAGGAGTGGCTCAAGAAGAAGCACATTAAGGTCCTGCAGTGGCCTAGCTAGTCTCCAGACCTTAACCCCATGGAAAATCTATGGAGGGAGTTGAAGGTTTGAGTTGCCAAACGTCGGCCTCAAAACCTTGGAGAGGATCTGCAAAGAGGAGTGGGACAGGCTAGAGATTTGTTGGTTAGTAGCTAGATCAGGAAACCAAACTTGCCCTCTCAGTCGAAAAAGTCTGTGGCACCAATTCAAGATAAATGCCAGCTTGGTTCAAAAAGCCATGGCACTGGATGGGGTCCCCTCCATAGCGTTGGGGCAGGAGAGCAGTCCTACTCATGCCTCTGGAAACCAGTGGCTCGGCTGCAATGGCTGGTGCGGGAACAACAGAAGGAGCCAGAGCCATAGGTCTTGCAGGTGGTGGTTCTAAATGTGCCGTGCGGTTAAGTTTGTATCGCAGTAGCCAAATGATCGATGATTGTGTCCCAGCTGTCATAGGCAGCTTCAAGGACAGGGAGAAAGGGTTCTTTGATCTCCACATGAATGTGGAGACCAGTCCCAACCCTCCCTTGCTTAATTTAGCAATCGTGGAGTATTAACCGCTTCAATGCTGCAATTGTTTGTGACCCCATCACAGTACTGCAGGAGTTAATATTAGTCAAATGCTGTGAGTTTAGTAACTGCTGCAAAAGGCCCGGTTGTGGAATCAGCTGCATGGGGCAGGCCAATATGTCCCTAACGAGATTCCTTGAGCTGTCTAGTTTTAGGAAATATATAGTTTTAGGTGGTTAAAATGAAACATGGGACGTCTACCGTGTCTCAGATGAGACCTGGACCCAACAAGCTGATCTGTCAAAATTCTGTATTTGAAAACTGAAATGCGCATGTTCCAATTTTGAACCCGTGTGTCAATAATTTTATGTACCCGGGAAAAAACAATACTGAAATAGTGTGTTCGGATAGAATGGTTTTTTTTAAAAAATGAAAAAAAATGAAATTTTACTGCAATGTTTAGGACAGACTGGCACTAAAATTGCTAAATAAAAAGTGTCAAAATGCCCCAAGTAAAATACTTTGGGATGTCATCTTTCAAAAAATATATACTTTTGTTGAGCAGTTTTTCTGGCCACTATTGGGGCGCAACTCCCAGCATACCACACTTTAAAAAATCTTGTTTACAAACAGCGCATACCAGGCATCTGAGGTGTTTTCAAAAAAAAGGACAAATACCTAAATACACTTTTGGAGGTTTTTTTCCCATTTGCACTGGTTATATTAAGTTTTTATAGGTGAAACTGAAAATATTTTTCCTAATTTCCCTCATGTTTTTTTTTCCTACTTAATGATGATTTATATATATAATTATTATTTTAAAAAAAGCCCTCCTTGTGCTGAAAAAACAATATATGATTTGTGTGGGTGCACTAATTGAGAAGAAAGAATTTACAGTTTAAGGCTAGGTTTCCACTTGGGTTTTTGTCCTGCGTTTTTTTCTTGATGAAAAACGCCAGGAAAAAAGCCAAGAAAACTGCCACTGCATTTTCCTGCGTTTTGGCGTTTTTTATGGAGTTTTTTCTGGCGTTTTAGCCTTTCTGTGGAAATTGCTTTTTTTGACCTTAGGCAGTTTTTCCAGCCTTTACAAGTTAGATGTTTCACCCAGCTAAAAGGGATTAGGATAAATGGCAAGTATTTGCCCTCTCCTGATGTCATTTACTTGGTAGAGTTCTACTTAAACGCCCCGGCGGACCCTTTTTTCTCTTTTCTGTGGTTTGTAAGGCATGCTTTATTCCGAATGTCTGCTCCTCTAGGAAGATTTGCCCCAAATGATGGTGCAAATTGTTTGCTGTTGCTTTTGGCACTCAGGATCCAGTTGATGCGTTGTGTATGTTTGTTTGTAATGGCATGTTTGTTCCAAATGGTGTAAAATTCAATATGAACTTTGTTTTGTGTGAAACTGTTTGTTTCCAGCCTATTTCTCGTAGGACACACAGATACTGGGTCCATCCTCTGCATTGTAACTGTGGAAAAAAACGCCATAAAAAACGCCAAGGCAAAAAACCCACATGGCTTTTTCATGGCGTTTTTTCTCTCCCATAGACTTCTATTGGAGAAAAACGCCAAGATTTCCTTGCAAAAAACGCCAGAATGTCAACATGCTGCGATTTTGAAAAACTGCCAAAGAGGACTGAAAAAACGCCAAACAGAAAAACGCCAAGTGGAATGGCATTGTGCGATTTCCTATTGAAGAACAGCTAACATCTGGCCGCAGCGTTTTTTCACTAACAAAACGCCAGGTGGCGCTATTGGCGTTTTATGGGCGTTTTTGCAAAAAATACCCAAGTGGAAACCTAGCCTAAGAAAGACATAGCAAAAAGACAAAAACTGCTCTGGTCTTTTAGCGCAAACGTAGTAACAAAAACCCACTCCTGAAGGGGTTAAAAGTTGTTAAAGGACCAGCATTTGAAAAACCCTGGAATGTCTAGTTTTTAAAAATATATGGTTTAATAAGAGTAAATTGAATTGGCAGGCTGCAAAGAGGACATGGAGACAAGATTACCAGATTTGAAAAAAGGTTTTGAAATAGCAAAACGCTACTTGTACTTATTGTCCTATCTAGATTTTATTACAGGAAATTCGATGAAATGTTTCAAAAAATGGTATCCATGACATCAAATTTACCGATCCTTGCTTGTGAACGAGGATCAGACGTACAGTATTTTCCTGCACGCTGGCCAGCTGATTAAATAAGATCAGTTTGCAGCATTCTGGCACTTTTTCCCCCACAGATTTTGTAATTTAGTAATTTGCAATTTAGTATCAAGTAGCCTTATTGACTGCCTATTCCATGCATGGCTTAGGTTGAAAACCATGCTCTAATGCTTATCTTAAATAACATATTTTTGTTGCCTTCCTGTTCTCAGAAAGTTTTATGCTTCATCTCGGCTTTGCATTTTATAGCTGACATTATTGCTTTAAGGATTTTTTTTTACATGTCTCCGAAAGCCAAATTGTTCTTTACAATAATTTTATGTTAATAATATTGGTTAAATTCACATTTTTGATGATACACTCCAGCCATTATTTGCGCTTTAACAGCCCTATGAATGTACTAACAGAAAAACAGGGTCAAGATGAACATGCCATTATGCCCAGCCTTTTTGCAGTTGCAGGAAGATCATGCGTCCTGCTGATTAATCCAGTGTAACAGTCGAAGCACCGGTATGCCCTTACTGTTCGAATGCACAATCATGCAATGGGACATTCCTTTAACCCCTTAAGGACCAGGCTGTTTTTTTTTTGTACCCTTCGTGACCAAGGCTGTTTTAACACTTTTGCGGTGCTCATGTTCAGCTGTAATTTTCTCCTCACCCATTGAATGTAGCCACCCAAGTTATATATTATTTTTTTCAGGGCAAGAAGTGCTTTCTTCAGATACCATTCCTATAAAAAAAAAAAAATGATGAAAAATTGAAAAGAAACACATTGAAGTTTAGGAGGCGATCATTGATCACCTCCTAAACTCTTTTAAAATGGGCGTCTGCTACCATACAGTGTATAGTGGACATTGATGTCCCAGGGAGGGGCCAGCTATTTCCCTTGATGCCCATCTCGGTGTTGATGAATGCCTCAACATCGAGACATTAAGGGGTTAATGTGTGAATTCTGACACCCCTCACATTTTTGTAAATATTTTATTATATCTTTTCTTGTGACAACGCTGAAGAAATGACACTCTGCTACAATGTAAAGTAGTGAGTGTACAGCCAGTATAACAGTGTAAATTTGCTTGGCAACAAAAGTGAGTACACCCCTAAGTGGAAATGTCCGAATTGGGCCCAATTAGCCATTTCCCCTCCCCGGTGTCATGTGACTCGTTAGTGTTACAAGGTCTCAGGTGTGAATGGGGACCAGGTGTGTTGAATTCGGTGTTATCGCTCTCACACTCTCTCATACTGGTCACTGGAAGTTCAACATGGCACCTCATGACAAAGAACTCTCTGAGGATCTGAAAAAAAGAATTGTTGTTCTACATAAACATGGCCTAGGCTATAAGAAGATTGCCAAGACCCTGAAACTGAGCTGCAGCACGGTGGGCAAGACCATACAGTGGTTTCACAGGACAGGTTCCACTCAGAACAGGTCTAGCCATGGTCGACCAAAGAAGTTGAGTGCACGTGCTCGGCATCATATCCAGAGGTTGTCTTTGGGAAATAGACGTATCACACATTTCATCTGAACCCCTCATCTCCTGCTGGTACCCCTGTTTTCCACCCGGTATGTCTTTATCCTGCATGTCTCCATACCCTGCTGCTCTCAAAGGGTTAATTGTGGTGCCCTCTAGTCTAGCTTAATTGGAATTGTAAGCCAAGGTGAGAAACATCTGCTTCCTGTATGCAATCACCTTATCTGACCACTTGTGAGGCAGCCCTATAAATTCCTAGGCCTCACTTGGAAACAAGCTTGCTTGGAAATGTAGCTGCTGTGGCCTCTTCCCAAGTGGACTCCTGATAAGTAATAGTTAAGAGTTACACTGGAGTTAAACCGGAGGGAAACAACATACCAAGTACCACTGCGGAAAGCAGGGTTTCACCTGAGCCGCATCCCTACTGTGGAATTCCCTTGCCCGTTCCGTCAGACTTTCTGCCTCATACGCAACTTTCAAAACCTTTCTGAAAACCAACCTGTTCTGGGAAGTGTACAACATTCCTTCCCAGTACTCCCAACCATCATAATCAAGCCATCTGAACAATCAACAGCTTCAACACATCATTGGAACCAGATCAACTCATCCCCATCCAAGCAGTCCTCTCCTATTGTCTCACTTACCCCTCAACCAGCAACTAGAATGTAAGCTCGGAAGAGCAGGGCCCTCTTCTCCTTTGCACCAGTTTGTTATTGGATGTTTTTCTAAATTGTTCTACTGACTTTAACAGCGCGGCGGAATCTGCTGGCGCTTTATAAATAAATGCAATGTAAGGAGTGCTACCAGCATTGCTGCAGAGGTTGAAGGGTTGGGGGGTCAGCCTGTCAGTGCTCAGACCCTACGCTGCACACTGCAATAAATTGGTCTGCATGGCTGTCGTCCCAGAAGGAAGCCTTTTCTAAAGATGATGCACAAGAAAGCCCGCAAACAGTTTGCTGTAGACAAGCAGACTAAGGACATGGATTACTGGAACCATGTCCTGTGGCCTGACATAAACTTATTTGGTTCAGATGGTGTCAAAGCATGTGTGGCGGCACCCAGGTGAGGTGTACAAAGACAAGTGTGTCTTGCCTACAGTCAAGCATGGTGGTGGGAGTGTCATGGTCTGGGCCTGCATGAGTGCTGCTGGCACTGGGGAGCTACAGTTCATTGAGGGAACCATGAATGCCAACATGTACTGTGAGATACTGAAGCAGAGCATGATCCCCTCCCTTCAGAGACTGGGGCCCAGGGCAGTATTCCAACATGATAACGACCCCAAACACACCTCCAAGACGACCACTGCCTTGCTAAAGAAGCTGAGGGTAAAGGTGATGGACTGGCCAAGCATGTCTCCAGACCTAAACCCTATTGAGCACCCATGGATCATCCTCAAGCAGAAGGTGGAGGGCGCGAGGTCTCTAACATCCACCGGCTCCTTGATGAGGTCTCCAGTGGCAACCTGTAAAGCTCTGGTGAACTTCATGCCCAAGAGGGTTAAGGCTGGGTGCTGGAAAATAATGGTGCCCACACAAAATATTGACACTTTGGGCCTAATTTGGACTTTTCCACTTTGTGGTGTACTCACTTTTGTTGCCAAGGTTTAGACATTAATGGCTGTGTGTTGAGTTATTTTGAGGGGACAGCAAATTTACACTGTTATACAGGCTGTACACACTCAGTACTTTACATTGTAGCAGAGTGTAATTTCTTCAGTGTTGTCACATGAAAAGATATAATAAAATATTTACAAAAATGTGAGGGTGACTGTGACGGGACCCTCCATCACTGGGGCCACTGGAGAAGCCTGACTGCCAGCCTCCTCCCTATTGACTATGGGCCCTGGGTTTGTAAGACTTCTGTGGCTACCCCCAGCAGTATCTTCTCATCACTGGCTGAGGGGATTATCTCCAGCAGACAGCCAGGGTCTGCCACCAGGGAGAAGCCGCCATTGTTTTATTAATGTATAAATCAGTCTCCCCCACCTATTGTATTGTTAATCCCGTTACTGCCCCTGTTGTCTCTGGGAGGCAGATTAAGGGGGTTGTTTGTGTCCCAATATCTTGTTTTTATGTAAATGTGTGTTTTGCTGGATATATCCAGCTCTGTCTGTCTAAAATAAATCAGTCTTCGTTTGGTTTTCCCCTACACTGAGTCTCGGCGAGTGACTGGGGAACCGGGGAAAGTGTGTTGTCCCAGGCTAAGGGAGCACAAGGAAGCGGAGGCAGTCGGTCGGACTAGCCAGCTCCGTTACATTGGTGGCAAGCGGCGGGATTTCTTCTTAGTCTGAGGGACACTTACTTTCTACCGGGATTGACCGACAGGACGGCAGACTTCGGTCGCCTTGACGAGGACATGGATGTGGTATCAGAATTCCAGGGGCTGCTGCGGGTCATCCTCTCCTGCTACACCACTGCCCTGCCTACAGAACAATACCAGAACCTGAGGCAAGTGGTTCGACGGTCAGTATGGCAGAGGGCTGTTATATGCCGGAGTCAGTGTCTTCCAAGCTCTGAACAAAAGATTAGAGACCAGCGGGAACTACGGATGCCATTCCTGGGACAGCAACCCCAGGAGCAATGGGTATCCGAATTGGACAAGCTGGTCCAGCAGGAGGTAGAGCTGGAAGATCACTATAGGGATCTGCAGTGGTATACAGAGCAAGCATATTGGGGAACTGCGAAAGATTGTTCTCCAGAGGACTATGACTGCGGTGGCCCTGGATTATTATGGGATAGTCTGCAGGAGGATCCGGACTTCGGCAGCACAGCGGAGTGGCGGATCGAGGACATCCGGGATTTCAGGGAGTGGGACCTCCCAGATGCGCTAGGACTTAAAGGTGATTTAGACTTTTTAATTACGCAGGAGTGGGAACTGGAGAAGGCATATAAAAAACTGTTCGAACGCGTTCAACAGAATGCCCCAGTGTCCAGGGATTGTGTGGATTTTGTGGATGTGATTGAGTGGTCAGCTGAGGATGTTGACCCAGGCGGGGTGGATGGGACTGCGGTCTCCACCCCTGAGTCAGAGGGATACTGGGCAGCTAATCCAGATCCGATACTGGAGCTGTGCGATTTTACACCACAACCAGATCCAGAGACTGGGGATCTAACTGATGTTACATCTGAGGAGGTTGGTCCAGGAGGGCTTGCAATTGGCTTTCCTTCCCAGGGAAAGGAAGAAAGTTTTCTGGGTGTGGTGGATGGGACTGCGGTCTCCACTAGCACCCACCCAGCTGAAGAGCTAGCAACAGGGCAGAGTGCTGCTGGCTTCTGCCCCACACCTTCAATGTCTACAGGGATCCAGGGAGATGCGGCAGCCGGCCCATCTCCCCAGCGGCAGCTCACATGTCCGGAGAAACTTGTTTTTCCTCCCCAGCGGCAGTGGGAGGAACCGAGAGATGTGACAGCCGGTCCATTCTCCCAGCGGCAGCTCACCAGCCTGGGAGCAGAGGAACCGGCCCTCTCTCCCCAGCGGCAGGCCGACCCACAAGATGCCCTAACCCCAGCTGAAGTGGTGGCAACCGGACAGAGCATCGCTGGCCTCTGCCCAGCACCTACCAAAGCTGCAGGAATTCAGGGAGATCCAGCAGCCAACCTACCTCCCCAGCAGAAGCAGGGAGGTGGAACAGCCGGCCCTTCTCCCCAGCGGCAGCTCACATGTCCGGGAGCGGAGGAACTTGTTTTTCCTCCCCAGCGGCAGTGGGAGGAACCGAGAGATGTGACAGCCGGTCCATCTTCTCAGCAGCAGTTCACCAGCCCGGGAGCAGAGGAACCGGCCCTCTCTCCCCAGCGGCAGGCCGACCCACAAGATTCCCTAACCCCAGCTGAAGTGCTGGCAACCAGGCAGAGCATCGCTGGCCTCTGCCCAGCACCTACCAAAGCTGCAGGAATTCAGGGAGATACAACGGCCGACCCCCATCCCCAGCAGCAGAACCTAATTCCGGGACCGGATCAACCGGAACTCCCTCTTCAACGGCAGCAGGAGCACCAGGGAGGGGATGCAGGAGGCATCCCTCCCCAGCGGTACCCGGGAGATGGCGCAGCCGGCCCATCTCCCCAGCAGCAGCACCAATTTTGGGAGGGCATTAATGGGCCAAATAAACTGACTGACTACGGAGTCAACCCGTTTGGGGTCTCATCCTATGTCAGTCCAATTCGAAGGGGGAAGAATTGTGACGGAGGCCTCCATCACTGGGGCCACTGGAGAAGCCTGACTGCCAGCCTCCTCCCTATTGACTATGGGCCCTGGGTTTGTAGAGACTTCTGTGGCTACCCCCAGCAGTATCTTCTCATCACTGGCTGAGGGGATTATCTCCAGCAGACAGCCAGGGTCTGCCACCAGGGAGAAGCCGCCATTGTTTTAATTTAATGTATAAATCAGTCTCCCCCACCTATTGTGTTGTTAATCCCGTTACTGCCCCTGTTGTCTCTGGGAGGCAGATTAAGGGGGTTGTTTGTATCCCAATATCTTGTTTTATGTAAATGTGTGTTTTGCTGGATATATCCAGCTCTGTGTGTCTAAAATAAATCAGTCTTCGTTTGGTTTTCCCCTACACTGAGTCTCGGCGAGTGACTGGGGAACCGGGGAAAGTGTGTTGTCCCAGGCTAAGGGAGCACAAGACAGCGGAGGTAGTCGCTCGGACTAGCCAGCTCCGTTACAGTGACATAACCTTCAGGTGCTCCACCATAGAAGCCCCGGCGGAAGTGCCGGCAGCAGAGGTTGTCTACGCGGATCGCACAGACGTTCACTGGCTGCAGCGATGCACGTAGACAATCTCTGCTGCTGGTGCTTCTCCATCATAGAAGCCCCGGCGGAAGTATCGCAGCGGTGGTTGGGTTGTCTGTGCGCATCGTGCAGACGTCTACCAGCCGTCCCCGCTAGACACCAGGTAGTCTGGGGGTGCATTGGTAAGTCAGGGGGGCATATCTTGGGGGGCAGGTGGACGTTTCTTGGGGGCATAAAGCATATCAGGGGTTATAACGCATATTACGGGCTGAGTGGCATATAAGGGGTTATAAAGCATCCTGAGGGCAGAGGGGCATATCTATAATAAGGTGCATTATGACCTTAAAATGGCTATTGGTTTTCTGTTTATATATAACATATGCTGATAAACTGTGAAATTTTAAAATACATGTATATCTGTTCATTAGATAACATACTGTTTTACCATTCCACTTATGTGTATTTTTTCTTTAGAATAGCACAAAACTTTAAGGGTGCGGCCTATAATCGGATGCGGCCGATATTCGAGCCAATACGGTATATAAAATAGTTGCAATAAAAATGAAAAACGTAAATAGGTTGTGGAAAAAAGGGAATACAAAGCCCAGTAATATCACCATGGCCATGGTCTCCATCCATATTTCACTGGGAGTGTGTGTTGGGGGGGTACTTTTTGTTTTCTTTTTTTAACAACCAACACTGTAAAAGATGCTGCAATACCCTTTACCCCTACAAGTAATGATGGATGTGGCCTTTTAGAATCAATACAACATTGTAGAGTTTGTTCTTTGCTTTACTATATTTTTTACTTACTAGGACTAATAATTATTACATATTTTGTGTTTCTATGGTTTCAAAATTTGTTGAGTTAGTTCATCAAACATGGCAAAGGATGTGTAAATGGTTTAACAAACATTTGGTAATAGAGGGCACAAAAAGATGAATGCACCTTTTGAATATAATAGCTGAGTGTCACCTAATATTTCCCTGAGCATGCCTAGAAACCAGTGTCATAGATCTTAATGGGAATCCGTTCCTGACAGTGAATTGCTGAGGTAAACCAGTGAAATTAAGTAGGTGCAGTGTCTTCAGTTGATAATTTTTTTTTTTTCACACGTAAAAAATATAAATCAATTCTTTGATTTGCATTCATTGTTGGTGAGGCTGTTCGGGGGCCGATGACTGTACCTTTAACTGTTATATTTTTAGAGATGATTCCTGCTTTGTACTTTATGTCCCATTTTATAGGGTAATTGAAATAGTTGCAGTTGTGTGGACTTGCTAATATTATTATTATTGTATGTAGGTCACGTATAAATGTGTGCAGTTGGGTGTTTGTTTTTATTTTGCTGGTGCATTACGTCAGGCATCTATCTGTCTCTTCCTTATTATGTTTTGACAAGCTTGGAAGTTCCTACAGCAGATTTGGATGTAAAATGTTTGGGTTTGGTAGTCTGGATTTACAAATCTTGCCCCTTAAAAGTCTATTTACGTTGATTTTCTCGCTTAGGCTTTGACATATGATTGCTTCCACATAAATATTATAAGCCATAAAGTCTTGTGGTGAATTTACGGTTATAGCAAGATAAAAGCTGCCCTTTCAGCCGCATAAACCTGTAATGTTTAATATCTACAAAATTTATTTTAAAATCAAACTTTACATTTACAAAACAGATGTATATTCCTTGCCTATTCATTTTACCTATTTCTCTACCTCTAACACATCTGTTTAACTAAAATATTATATAGTTGCATTTTTCACCACATGGATATTAATGTTAGAACATTTACATTTTATCTAAATTATGCCAGTTTTGTGGTGCAGTGATTTTATCACAACTCTGTAAATGTATCATCTTGGAACATGATAGATGTTTTCAGCCAAGTGCCTATATTAACAAATTTTGCCAAACACCCCCAGTAGCAATATTTCCTGTATTGGTATCCTGTAAGATACCAATTGTTGTTACTTACTCCTTGTACTAGGATAATATCAACTTCTTACAACAAAGGTACTCATAATTACTCCAGGATGCACACAGAGCAAATCAAAGAAAAATATTGCAAAATGTCTAAAATACAATCTTGTAGGAATGACCATTTTCTGCTAATTTTGACTACCCCTAACTGCATGACTTTGAAACCACGAGATTACTTTGGCGCCTTCTAAATGTAATTATTGATGTTATTATGTTATCAATATGAACCATTGGGAGGGAAAAAAGAATATCCTAACAACCAACCTCAGACTTAAGAACAACGTCACACTTCATGCCACAACCAAGCTCTATAATGTAAAAAAAATGGTTCTAAAAAATCAAATGAATCCTCTGGCTAAATTTAATGTTCATACCTGGGAACTTTCTGGCTCTGTCTATCTGGACCAGCTAGGTCCAGGATACGGGTATGCGGTCCCACTGGCATTTGTGGCGGTCCCGCTATTTTTGATGGGAAGGTGGGCAGGAAGTGGGGCATGCCACTCTTGTGACCCAGAGTTTCCCCTTAGTGACCTGGAGACCCAGAGAATAGGTACTTCAAATGGAGTCTCTGGGCAAAACCCAGACAGTTCCCAGGAATGCTTCTGTCACCATAGTAAAAATTCCCAGAAGTTATTTACACATGACTATTACTGTATGTGTATCTTTATAGCCCCATGATCTATTACAAATTACACGACAAGACTCTCCCAAGGATTAGGGGAAGAGATGTCCACTCCCCTGCACTGCACATATAGTTAAATCTTTTGTGTCCATGTTGTTGACCCCCCCTTTCATGGGTTTCAGCGTGAGTCACTAGTTTTGCTTTCACTATTTATTATATCTGGGATTGACGGCCAGGGGCGTGTCTTCAGCAGAAAAAAATTAAACAGTTCCGTACATGACACCACTCTCACAAGCTGATGCTCGAGATGTTTATTTGCAGTTAACCTTATTAACCCTACATCAAACTATTTTGCTGTGAAGTTCCAGTTTGCATTATTATACTGCGGATATCACCAAGATCCTAGGTGCTGAATTACCCTCAATTCTGTGTTACTACGCCTGTGACATGTATTGATTCTTCTAAAAAAACAGCTAGTATTTTTATTGAAATTATCAATATTCCTTCACTGGAGCCAGTTTGTCGATCCTGTGTGTTGCTGTGACAGTTTTGAAATTCTTGTGATGTGGCCTCTTCAGCTTTTGATCCTGGTTCTTCTGAGCTGTAATTACCAGGTATGATTTTGTTTCATATATCTTTATGCTACAATTGAATTACTGCTTAGAGATTTAGAGTTGTACTGTGTTCCATGTGAAAAGTAGAAGAGCCCTACAAAGTATTGAAAGCTTGCAATGTAATGCAATTCAATACGTATATCATTTTTATTAACACACTTCTTTATTCTGTTTCATAATATATATGAATTTCTAAACATATACGTGAATATTTTAATTGTAAAAATGACGAATGGAAGAATAGCTTTAACTATTAAATTCAATGTGTGGGGATGTGTGAATTTCTTGTCTGGACCTATTTGTAAAAGAATCTTGTACCTATATGTGTTCACTGTGTAGCACATCATTTTGCCCCTTGGTACACCTGCAATCCTCATAAACCATACCTATAAAGACAAAATTGAAGTGATCTGAATTGCTGCATTTGAAGTATTCAACCAGAACATTCAAGTTTATTTCTAAGGAGATTATGCCAGGTTTAGGAAATTCTTCCATTACTAGTCCAGGTTTACCTTTGTAATATGTTAACCAGTCTTTAAGAAAAATAATTACGTACAACTTGGGACGTGAACCGTTGGCATTTTCTACCTCTATACAGTTGTGCAAATGCATGCATAATTGTCATCTCATCTCATCTCATTGTGCTTTTTTGTTCTGCTTTTGTGGTTGGTAATTTCCAAACATCTGTTTCTCTTCCCTTGGGAGTGTCACTAAAAGTAACAAATATAGCATGAAGTGTGAACGTGTGCATCATGGTAAGCCAGCACACAGTAAATTGTGCACTGGTGCAAGACATTCAGGTCTTTGTAAATGTATGTACTACATATAATGGAGCTGTGTAAGTGGGTCAGAACTTTGGTAAGCAATGTGCATAAAGGAGGATATTCAGAAAGGTAGGAGTTGGTGAGCTTACAATAAAACCCAAGTTAGTTCAAGTCAACCATCCCTTTTTAACATGGTGCCCTTTATGGGAATCTATTATTGTGAAATAGGAAATTATTATACTTAAAATATATATATA
>VKOC01002966.1:0-32816 GCA_009364415.1 Spea multiplicata | reverse complement strand
CTATTTAGGCTTAACTAACTTCTGTCCTTTCAATGTATCATTTTTACAAATAAATTGTTATAAAAACGGTGTGAAAAAAGGTGAATTTGTGAGATGTCAGAAACTCCTACTTTAACTCTACTGAGATATAATTCCAATATAATCATCATTCAATCCTCGGTCTAAAATAGGTGATTTTTAAATATGAAGAAAAAAATAGGTGGTCAGAGAATTATAAAAACACATGATAAAAATTGTAGAATAATAATACAGAATAGATGAAAGATATAATACAAGCTACTTGATTTTTGTCTCTGTTCATTGTATTTACTATTATTACACAGTACTGCAAACTGTTGCTACAATAAAAAAATGTGTTTTGATTATTTTATTATCATCATCACCATTATTATCCTTTACGAAAAGCAGGACTAGATTCTATTGTGTTTAGATAATGTGAAAAATCAGTTAATTTGTAAATAGAATTTAAGGAAGCGTAGATTAATTGCCAAGGAGCATGCATTCTTGATTCTAGAGCTATAGGCAGAGGTGGACGTTATATAACTTTTCCTAGCTACACCAAAGCATTTTGTACCCGACTCTTACACATGGAGCTACTACAACTATGCCTGGGGACAGGCAAAGCTGTGTCAAGCATTACTCCGCAGGACACAGATGAGGATCCCAACTCTTCTGGAGCCATACTCTTCTCTCTCCTCAGTAAGGAGCCCAACAAGACAAGCCATTCCCAGAGACGAATATTAAAATATTTTTTAAGGAATAAGATGAGCCCTTGGAAAAGCCTTTACATCAACCAAAACAAAAGGGTTCTAGCTGTTAGAAGAATGGACAAACAATAGGGATCAGAATTTGCTTCCATCTAACAATGAATTCTTAAAATTTGTTTACGCAGAGGAGTCTATATATATATACCCTTATGCCTCAGGGCCCCCAAGTTGTTGGAGGATGCATTGCATCCTCAATTGACTTGAATGGAACCCAGAGTGATTAGATGGATCTCACCCCCTACCCAGGGCAATTAGAGATAGGGGTCTGTGAGATTTTTTTTAATTACCTGTTGTTTAAAACTCTACCTCCACCATTCCACAGGGCAACAAAACAGAGAGGGGGTGAGGTATGGGATGAGGACAATGTCTGTTAAAATTGTTTTTAAGTAATCCAGCTCATCCCAGGCTGGAGGTAATGGGTATGGGGCATGAATGCCTCACAATTTATTGTTAACCATCTCATCCTACTAGAAACGGGGGATGAGAGGGAGGTACAGGATGGGATTTGTGCCTCCTCTAATATATTTTATTATGTAGTAATACATCACAGTGTTGGGGATAAGGGAGAAAAATCACCTTACTTATTTATTTGGCAGGGGATGCTTAAATAGTAAATGCAAACATATTAGTAAATAGCATGCATATTAATGGTTATGTGAGTTGTTTTGCAAGAGCATGTGAGAGCAAGCAAACTCAGTCCAACCTTTAACTTAACTCATCCTCAAGTGATTTTATATATAAAGGTATTTATAAATCAATAAATCAAAGATGGCATTTGTTTGCAAGGTAATTGACGTACTTAGGAATAGAGCATTTACGTATATTGGTAATTCATAAAACTAATACAAAAAACAAAATAAAAAAGCATTCAGAAAAAATGTAGTAGGCAAAAGTCTCCCAAAACATCAGAACAAGATATGGTTGTGTCAAGCGCTTCAATGTGTTAAATACCATCTGGCTTTCTGTTTGTCAGTAGATATTACAAGCTTGGAAGTACTTAAAATGGTCGAACCTCTGTCTTTTTAACAAGTCACCCACATCCCATCTGATATTGATATGGCTTTCCAAAACCATAATTTAAATGCCAGATTGTGCAATTATATATAACATCTCATTAAATTCTGAATTTGCTTCCCAAATAAACTTTATATAAAGTAAACTACTCTTATGATTCCATATTTTTGAATTATTTAAATATATTTTTTATACATGTCTATCCATCTTCTTTAATGGAGATTTCAGTTATACTACCTGGAAAGGTATTTCAAACGTGCCCATTATCGTTTAGTATCCCTTACCTCTATTGTAACAATATAATGCAAAATGCTATAGATGTATGAGGTAAGTAGTCATAATCATTTTTTTATATTATTATTTTATTATTAATTATTTTTATATTATTTTTGTTATTTTTTATCTACATTGCATTTATCGCCAACACCGCTACAGGACCCTTAGTAAAAAATTACTAAACACACACACAAGCAAACCTATCACTGTGGCTCCCCGACACCATCTTGGCATCAGAAAAGATGAAGAACATTTTGTTTCCAAGAAAAACCCACTAAATATGATTGCTGGAGACGGCACTGGCAAGCACTTATATAATAAGACCACCAAGGTGCGGCCCTGAGAATTTGCCCATTTGCCCCCATACCTTGAACCAGAGGTAAAAACCCTGAGACCCAGGGCCAGACACAGAATATATAAACAGAAAATTAGGAATGATGGCGCATTCATACCACAGTACTCCAAATTGAACCCCATTCTATAAATAATTTTTAAATAATCAAACTGAAATAAGCTATAAATAACACAGGAATTAAGTATAAAATTACAAATTTCAACATAGAAAATATGTTTTGTTTAGTCTAAATTATGCAGATTTTAGCATATAGATAGATGTTTTGGCTGCGTCTATAATATTGTTTATACCTTGCCCTTTTCCTAAGTAATTTATATATCGTTTCCTTAAAGTCATGGTTTATTCCGTGTAGCTTTTGGTGACTAAAATTCAGTCAGACTCACTGAAGCTTTATGTTTTCTTTACACCTCGTTAATCTTCAGACAATCAGCATTAAATGTCAATTATCCAAGGTTATTAACATGGCACATTGTGTTAACAGGTAACAGACTTTGAACTTTTATTTTAAATACCAACTTTACAGACTTGTGAAAAGGAATTAGACCTCTGAACTATAATGCAAAAATAATGAATGGACATCTAAACAGCAAACTGCCTTTTGCCAATGCTCCATTAAAATAAGTCAATGATCCGGTAAACTAAGTCACATGGGTAGATATGTATGTCTTTACTCATGGGTATTATAAATGATCATTTCCTTATTCAAGCAATTAAACAGAAGTTTTTTCCCCAGAGAAGATATTAATTAAAGGCATGCCTTCTCATGCAGTACAAGTGTTTTGTTTTTCTTTAAATTAAGTTTTTTATAATATGTAATAAGGACTATGTATGATTGTATCATATCAACTCTTCCATTTCCCATCTACAAGATTTCACTCGAGCTGCCCCATGTCTCTGAAACCTACTTCCACCGAACCTTCAGCTTTCATCCTCCCTCCCAACATTCAAGAAAAACCCACTTCTTCAGTGAAGGCGCACCATCTTAGCTGCTAGAACTTCCCTGTCACTGATATAACCACCACACTACCTCTCACCTTTTCTCTGTGTCTTATGTTTGTCACCCCACTCCCTCAAGCTGGGCTCTCTCCACCTAATGTATACAATATGGTTGCAACAGTCAACAAAGGCAGTGGGGTTTATTCCTGAAAATGGAAAGTTGGAAGAAGAGTTGTGTTTTTCCTCACTCACTTCACGGTTCACTATGAAGGGTTAGCACTTTCCTGTTTTACCAGCAAGGGTTGAGCTGGTCAGTATAATGCATAATTCAATGTGTAGGGAAACTTTGATGAAATCTAGCAGATTTAACTATACATCATACAGAGTCGGTCAATCTTGTCCTACAACTGAAGCTCACTGGGGTTGGCTCTTCATAATGTGCCTGTCTAATATTGCCTAAAATCTCTTGCACTATGGGCAACAACCCAATTCAACATGCACTTAAATTTAGGATCATCCCACCTCATGAACCTACTTTATTTTATTCAATTTTTGAATATTGTAAGTAACTGCAAAATACATTTCTGTAAATAATATTCTAAAATTTAAACTAGAGCTTTTCTGCTGAGAAATCCAGTAGAAGCTTTATCTCATTATTTTCCGTGTCAGTTTAGAAGGAAATGTAGGCTCTTCATGTATTTATTGTATATTTTAATGTCAGATTGAGCTGTCATATGTTGGCTAATAACTATTTTATGAATTGCAGAACACATAATTCATTGTCTGGACCAACGGTAATTTGACAGATTGTCACGCATTAATATTGTGGATTCCTCACTTCTTGATTTATGACAGTGTTTAGCAAATTGTGGATCAATTTTCCTGTGTGGCTTAGGGAATATTTTAAAATAAATAACTAAATATATTATGTGTTCCACAGCAAGTTACAAATGAAATAGGAATGTAGGAGGCATGGCTGTTTTCAAACTTAATTATGCTGTAAATTGTTTTTTTATAGTTTTTATTTCTGTATGTTTCAGAAAAAAAACTTTGGTTTGGCATAATCCTATTACACGGTTTCCTTAGTATTTAGTCTTTTCTTAGTAAGCAGTCCCTAATATATCTGTAAAAAAAATGACAAATATATAAAAAAGGGAACAGTTTACTGCTAAAGGAACAGACATGTTATTTTATTTTGACATAATGTTTTCTTCCACTGTCATAGTCTCCTAACATACCCTTCAACATTTCATGTGCCCAGTAGAGGACACCTTCATTGGGGGCATTGATTGAGATGGACAGTGTGGTGGTTAGAGTTGGGGCTAGGTATAGGATCATACACTTACCTTACCACCTTGTGACACATTGAGGTAGAACAATAGTACAGATCTTAATTGATTTCAGAGCTTGGTGGATTGGCCAGATGAGACAATCTGATCTCCTGACCCATGATCCTCGCTGCCTGCTCCAGTGGAAGATCAGGTGCTGCAGTGTGTGGCTGGATATGCCCAGCTGGATGCTATATGAGCAGAAAAACATAGTGTGCTGCCACGCATATCCAGCCGTGTGCAGGAAGCCATCAGGCGCCCACTTTCCTTAAAGTGCAAGGGTGCATCATCATCTTTAGTCTGTCCCTGTGCCTGTCCAATGCATGGTTAAATTCTTTTACTTATTAGCCTCTGCCACGTCTTAAAGACTGTTCAATTTAACGATCATGTTGTCACGTTCTGATTCAAATATTTTTCAGAATAAGATTATAGGAAGGATACAGTACTTCACTGGTCTCCCACATAAGGGACTGTAGGATTCCCAAAGATTGGTAGAAAAACAGAAGTCATGTTCCTTTTTTATTATTTTTTATTTTATTTATAAAGGATACTTCCTGCCCTACCTCTTTCTCACGTTTGCTTCTGAGATATATCTATGGTATCAAATATGTCAACATGTTAATTATTTCCCATGATCCTTACCAATAATTTAAATAAAAACCATGTGTTTTATAAGATGCTTCCTATAGTTCACAGAATAAAGCTTGTACTTAAATCTGGTTTGGTTAAAAGGATGACCTTGATTACTGATGCACAATGCAGAATGCTACCTCTAGTCACAGCAAAAAAAAAGTTTAATTAGCCTTTTGTTACTTATAATGAATGTCAATCAACTCAATTATACGTGACAGTAAAAGAATTAAGTAGCTTACTCTTACATTTTCTCTTTAAATAGTCAATAAATGTTTCCAGAAAGTATCCTTGAACTCATTCTTGTTCTATTCTTGCAACTATAAGTGTCTGACATTAGGGTCGCACCTTTGTTTTCGCACGCCATGGTATCCAAAAAAATACGCTGTTCACATAGCAGTATATTTTATGACTTGCTGACATAATTGTTAGACCTATGAAAGGTAAACAAAAACTCTTCCTCTTTAAAGCATCTAAAAAGAAATTGAAAAGATCCTGAATAAAAGACTACAGTAAAAGAAAAACAGTTTTACTAGTAAATATTAATTAACGTGTAAACTGTTTTTCATATTTAATAAAAAATTATGATTAAGAAAAATGAATTCTTTGTTGTTATTTCCTATTAGTTGCCGTCCTGTTCCCCAGTCATGCACATCTGGCCCACGGCTGTGGGGGATCTGGATCTTAGTTTTATAGTCAGACCTCTGACTGATTATAAGATGACCTTGAATATAAGAACTGGGGATATTTTTTTTCAAGCAAATACGGTAAATTATGCACTTTGTGGAATATATTGCAAACCTCTTGCTGGGTATCTGCCCCACTCTCCCATTTTCAAGGGTAGTGGGAATCATGGGCCAGTTGCAGCTTGCACACCCCAAAGGCCGGCCCTGCTGTGACCACATTCCCTGAGCCACAAGGAATTGCATAGGATCTAACTTACATATGTTATACTTAGCTATAAGTTATTTATAGCTGTGAAGTAGCTATCTGCATTTTGTGTGTGTAACACAACTAATACTAGTTGTAATAAATAATAATAACAATTTAAGAATATACCTTGAGCTCTCTAAGGATGTTAAAATGTTTGCCTTATAACTATTGATGGCATAAAATGCCATGGTTTTTAATTAAATACTTCTTATTCTAAATATAGCTTAATCCCATAGTTTAATCCCATTATTTCCCAAGGCCACAATTTTCTGACTTTGCACATCAATTTAATCTTAAAAGGCGAATCAGTTTAAATGAATAGGTTTCCTATACTACAAAAGGTGAATAATGTAGCTTTATTCTACAAAGGAAAAATATTTTCTATTCTTTTAAACAAGAGTGTGATTAAGATGATGTGCATGAACCAGGGGTTTGATATACTATTGCTATACAAAAGTGAAAGACAATATCTAACTACTAATAGGGTTCCAAATCTTAACTAGTTACATAAACTGCATTCAGATTAAGAGGATACATTCTGCAAAATCTGAAACAAAAGTTTAACAAATATAACATATTGTAAAAAAAAAAGTGAGTACGTCTAATTAATGTTAAATATGTGTTTTATCAGACATTAATCATTAATCATTACTTTCTCTGATCATCATGATACCATGTACCCTAACAAAATGTCCAGGTCTTCTGGCAGAAAAACAGCCACCACCATTTTTAACCTTGGGCATGAGGTACTTTTCCATATGGCTACCTCTCTGTGTGTGACATACCCACTTCTGGTGTTTATTAGCAAAAAAACCTCTATTTTGGTTTCATCTGACCATACAGTAGAACCGGATCCCATTTCAGGTTCCACTATTGCCTGGCAAACTGAAGATGGTTACATTTGTTTTTGGATGAGAGTAGAGGCTTTTTTTCTTGAAACCCTATGACTTCATAGGGGGTGCCAATAATTGTGCCACGCATATATTTAACATTTTTTTTTATAAACCTGCGTTTGTGTATTTAAAAAAGATCAAAAGGTTAAACAATAAAGAATTTTCCACAGCCGTCTTTGCTGATATTTGCAATATTAGTGGAGGGCACTGTAAGTTTTATTTTAGTGAACTGAATAATTACAACCATTTTTTTTTTCATGAAATATTTAAATTTTGGTATTTGTCTCAATACCTTCAATATCAATAAGTAAATGTAGCTAATATCTGTTAGCAAAGGGATGGCAAGCGATGGATATCGAGAGAATTGCCTTGTATTTAGGAATCTTACTGAATAGGGTGCTATTTCAACTTGGAGAGTTACAAATAAACTTGGAGATAACCTCCAGGAACTTGCATGTAATATGGAAGAGGGAGTCCTTGGTTAAAGTACTTTTGCATTCGATGGCTGAAGTGTCAGTTTAAATGCATCCATTGCCTGCCTTCATCTATGTGGTAATATGTGTATGGATATATGTACAGGCTTGAAATATTTTAAATATATTTATACAAAATATAGAGAAAGGATTTTTTATAGCATAACTTTTGGAACATTGGCTTCAAGATACCTACTATATATTCGCGCGATAGGTCACAAATTATTGCTAGCCTGAAGATTCAGTAAATGTGTTTCTTCTTTGACTATGACCTTCAAATTTTTAGAGTTTAAACCAAAAACTACATATTCTCATCTATCAGTGCTGTCATTTTAAGTAGGCACTGGATACCTTGATTTTGTAAATGTTCATCTGCAAAGTACCATTCATACATGACCTTTAAAATGTTTTCAGGTTTTTGACTGGTACAGCATACTCAATAGAACTGGTAGATTTTCAGGTCTTAAAATATTTTGTTGGATTTGAAATATTTAAATGGATATGTATTATCAAAAATACTTTCATTATATTGTATTTCGTTTTATCACAATTATACTAATTATCATTTACAATGTTCGTTGAGTATTGGATCCACAATTTGAACAAAATGTATTTCATTATGATAAATAATAAAAGTTTATATATTTATAAATATATAATTATATCAAATTAAGCTTCATTACATATTAAAAAGCAATATATTACAGAATTGATAAAGATGACACCTTTATGAAACAGTAAATTTCTGAAACCTTGAGATACACAACACTGGCAAAAAGGGTTGATCCCTTCAGTCTATCGTCACTTGTTTTGTTAGCAACATTCACAACAAATTTGGTAAGGAACTTTGGGAGGTCATTTAGAAAGTGAATGAAAATGCCCTTTTCCAAATAACCACACAAACAACTTTGGCTTTCAAGTCTTGAAAACCGAAATTGTTTGTGTGGTTATTTGGAAAGTCCCTGGAGTGCCGGTAACTATTTTTGGACTTTATATTATATACTTTATATATATACTACAACCTGCTTTATGAATGAATGTGAATATGAACTTTACAACAATGAAATATTCCTGTTATCTCACTTAGACTTAATATTGAACTGATCCGAGTAGAAATGATTTCACCTTTGTAACCTTTTCATTTAGTAGAACGTTCATTGAATTTCGGTTATATTGAGAAGTTGAGGTAATGCACACAGGGTTTCCATAGAGTGGCGTTTCTAAAAGTCTCCAACAAATCTCATGGCACTAAATTCTAATATCTTTTCCCTCCTTCTTATCTAAAGCCTTCACAGATGGTCTTCTGAAGAATCAATATATTAGACTCCAAAGATCTATTTCCAAAAAGCCTTTATACTACAGAGAACATGTTTAAGAGATATCAGGGTACAGAGAGAAGTCGGCACAGTAAAAGGAAAGCACTTTCAAATAAACTCAAATATAATTCTGAAATTACATGGGTATACCAGACATATGTCAACAAAGTTATAAAAAGTCAATTGTTGCTTGGTCACCTTTCCTATCTTGTGCCTTGGAATCCTTTCTTGTGTAAATTCAGCTGAAAATGCTTGTTATAAGCAACTTCTTTTACCATTTCTAACAAAGGAATAAAGGCACATTTATACTGTGTAATATCTGTGCCACGGTGTTACAAATGCACATGCGGAAAAAATTCCTGGATATGAAATTTAGGTCTGGCCACTAAGATGTCAAACTGTTAGTCCAGTTAAGGGTTAATTTGATTTCCACGCTAACACTTGCAAAACTACTTGCACATTACCTAATAAAAAAAATAAAAATAATGTATTTTAGCCCAAGAGTATTAGATTGAAAAATGGTCTCTAATTGCACCGGATGTTGTTTATGCTCCCCAGTTGCCCCCAGTGTTCAGAAGCTATACTGCAATTAGGAAACTCACTTTTGTTTTAGGGTTTATAAGGCATTGATGCCTGGGGGAGAGGCCACACGAGGCCCCTACAGTAAATGTTGGTGTTGCTGTAACACCTTGATGTTGATGTCGTTTAGCGAAAAAAGTGATCTTAGATCGCTTTCTAAACTTGTTTAAAGACACGACGTGGCACGTCACTAGTCGTTAAAGGGTTAAAGAAGACAAGCACTGACTAAATATAAACAATGGGAAAAAAGGATGCCGAGTTGTTATGCTAAGCTATAATGACATTTAGGACATTTTATGTTTTTCTAACGTGGCAGGAATCCTCTGTAGTTTAGTTTACTTGGTCTTGAATTGCTTAATCCTCTTGATGCAGAAGATTATTTGTGAATCAAGTGTATATTTCTTTCTTGAACATGCAAGTTAACTTTAGTGAATGTGTGAGTTAGATTATCGGTCAGCTCATGGAAACAATCCAATCAGAAGTGCCCCCATTTTAGTGTAAATTCTCGCCGGGTTATGTCCACAGAGATGTGGACGAAGATAGAAGATTGAAGATAGCAGATTAAACATAGAAGAGGGAAGAGAAAGGAGAAGATAAATAATTTGTTCCACTTTTAAGAAGAAGATGGAGAAGTGAAATGGTCAGCAGAGAAAGTAGAGAAAAAAATAGAGAGGAAAAACTCAAAACAGAAGAGCAGGTCGACACACAGGAATCCACAGATGTAAAAGATGAATTGTAATTAGCACTTCAACCTGGTTGATAGGCAGAGGGGGGGATTGAGGTTTAGTTTTGTGTTGGAGTGAAAACATTCACCACAAACAGTACAGAATGTGAGGGAGCGAGTGAACTAGAATGAGAGTGTGAAAGAGTAAATTAAAGTGTCATCAAATGTGAGTGAATGTGGGTCCACATCTTTCGGATGGAAATTCTGAGCTTGCACAAGTCTAGTGTTTGTATGTTAGAGTGAGAGTGTATGTATAAGTGTGTGTGAGCTTAATGATATATGTTTAAGTTTGTGTTATAGGGAATATGTGCATGTTAGTGAGTATGTGTAAGTATGTGTGTTAGTGTGAGTGTTTAAGTTTGTGTAAGTTTGTGTAAATATGTGTGCCAGTGCGTAAGTGAGTAACCGAGAGGAGGGAAGGGGCTGCTGGGGCCACTTGGCTTTACCTTTCACCCCGGCAAGTAGGTGTCAGCCCTCCCCTGTGGCCAGGGACAGAGACAGTGGGGTATCTTAAAAAATACATCACATTTTTGGACAATCAACCTACCCACCTAAAAGTAACTTCTTCCATAGAATGTGAAGCTGTGTTGTACATTCGATGTCTGTTTAATTGTGACAAGGAAAATCTGTGTCTGTGTTCCAAGCTGTGTGTATCTACTCAACATATTTATAGTTTATATCTAAAGTTAATCATATATTTTACATTCTTTGAAACAGCTTGCTGATAGCAAATCATCCGCATCCAACACTTGATTTTTATGAAGTGCATTAGATAAAATATGATACAGCCTGCAAACAATACTATTCAAAACATGAGCAATTATGTTATATTTGATCTCTTCTGAAGATTAGCTGTTATAGAATCCAGTGTGGTAAATTGTCTATATTGATTCCTGCGGGCATCTGGAATATGTATCTGTTTTGTCAATTGTACATTAAGAAATGAACGCCTGAGTTTTGTATTTTATATTACCTTAAATGACTCATAGTGGAACAAACTGTTTGCAAAAATCCCATTTTACCATTTGGCATAACAACTATATCGAGACTCTTATCAGATGAAGTAAGTGATTCTGAAAGAAATTCATAAACATTTATAAAAATATTGAATTGAAATATGACAGAAACTGTATGAAATGGATTTTATTTTGAGTTAATGCTTACAGAATATATTGATTTTATGTTTAACTTAGATCAAGAAGATAACACATGTAAATTTACTTTAAATTACACAGACAAAACCAATATAATAATAAAAATAAAATAATAATAAATAAAATAATAAAATAAAAAATTCAATATAAACTTGTATATTCATCCAGTTAAAGAGTACAATCTTGGAACATTGTTATTTGAAACAACATGGCTTCTAAAAATTATAACCAAACAATTGGCATAGTTTTTCATTTATTTTCAGCTAGGAAATGATTGACACCGAAACTTGCACAAAAAAATAAACTTTAGCAGATCTACCATTTTATTTTTTTTAAAAAAGTTATGTTTCTAATGCTGTATGTAAATTAATAATAACAAAAATCTACATTTAGTTGAGAACTGCGAAACATAACTTTGTAATCAATAAAGAAACAAGCAGTTACTGTATGAATTGTTACTTATCCAGCACAAAAAATGTTATACTTTACCTATTCATAGCCACACATACGTTCACAGCCACATTTTTCTAATATAGATGATGTAATTATGTTGATTTGAGAAGGACCCTATTAAAAGCAAGCATTGGTCAATATGTGTATACAAGTAAGTGAAATAGACTAAGGAGCATCAGAATCTTTTCACCTAGCTCTACCCCAGAGCTTAACTTGCAGAACCCTTGAGGCGCTTGGCTGCTTCTCTCCCCAACTTGTGAAAATAGTGTTTTAATAGGACTTGTCAGGGTATGAGGTAACAAGGGACCCTGGCAAGGAGGACGATATAGAGCCTTCTCGGTGGGGTCAAAAAATGTAGTTTACAAAAGTATAATTCATAGAACAAGTTTTTCTTAATGTAAAATCATATTGAGAAAATATAACCATGCTTTTCTTTTAAATGAATATCTACAATATTAAAGCACCAGGAATGCCCCATTTAGATTAAGATTAAGACCTTAGTGAGTCAAATGTTTGTTTTGCTCATGGCATTTGTTCACCTAAAGAAGTGCCCAG
Source organism: Spea multiplicata (assembly GCA_009364415.1). Classification (NCBI taxonomy): domain Eukaryota; kingdom Metazoa; phylum Chordata; class Amphibia; order Anura; family Pelobatidae; genus Spea; species Spea multiplicata. The sequence continues at coordinate 20,430 of VKOC01002966.1, read as the reverse complement.
AACAATAAATGAACTAAATATAAACAGCCTCCTCATTTTTTTATTTGCATTATAGTTCTCTTTTATATTAGGAAAATCTTTATTTATTTTACTTGAGAATATGGCTAACTTCAATCGAAACCCTAGTCTCCATAGTAAAGGAGGACTGTAGGAGGTCTTACCATGTGTCCGATACTTTTAAAGGTATCATTTTAAACATATACAGCCATTTTGGCAATATTTGGCAACCCTGCCTTGTACCAGTGGTAATTCTAAGCCAGCCAGAAATAATAGCTGATCCTATAGTTCTTGTAGTTCTTGCTGAGTAGTGTATAGAAGCATAATTGCTTCAAACATCCAGCCAGCCAAACCATACAATCTTAAAGCAATCTGGATGAAATCCCATCTAACCTTGTCAAATGCCTTCTTGGCATCTAAAGATAGGACCAGTGGGGGGGGGGCTATAATATCAAGAACTTGTCTAATGTTTACTGCAGATCAAAGCCTACTTTATCACTGTGCATTATATTGGGGATAATTGTTTTATTGCTTCCGTCAATTATCCTTTCTTGTTAAGGTTAAAAAAACAGTAGCTACTGTTCTGGATTACGATATAATATAATATTCAGCCGTTTTTCGGAGGAGGGTTAAGGTTTTCATGCAACCTTACAAGTGGTGTTTTCAGTTAAGAAATATTGTTTCTTTAGTTTCCTTGTGGTTGATTCATGCCTCCAAGTAGGCAGCACACTAAGAAATCAAGTGAGAAAACACATTAAAAAAATATTTCTGTAGACATAAAAATGACATTTTTTAAAAAAAATTATTTGAAATTATCTGGATTTTTTTTTTACAATATATTTCTTCCTACATATTTCTGCTACTTTTTAACAAATTGCTTTCTAATATTTCTGTACAGTTCTACTTTACTAAATGTGTTAAAAAAAAAAACTGGAAAATGAATGCAAAGTGAATGGGAGCAAATAAGGTAAGTAAGTACAGAAACACTATTTATATCAGATGTCATTGGTTTTACCATAAAAGTAATTTGAAATGTCCTTCACGCTTTGTTTCATACAGTCTCTGTCAGAAGAATTTCCATTGAAATTCTGTGATCATTGCTACTTTCAATTTCAATTGCTTGTTATCATTAGGCAATATCACTGTCATTATTTGAATTTTCAACATAGCTTATGAGTGTCAGAAAATGAAGCCTCTTATTCACTTATTAGTTATCATAATACATGTAGCTTTTTTCATCTCTATTATCCATAGATTGTTAAAGATGTTACGTTTGATTAAAAATGTTTTAAAGATGTTTTTACAATCTATGGTTCACATAAAATGAGGTACTTAAAAAAAAAAAAAACTCTACTCCCCTTGTAAAAATATATTTTAACTATTAAAGTTAATGAAAGTAACCCAATGATCGCTTATGTACTGGAATTTTTATTAATTTTTGAATTATTTAAAATGATTAAAAAGATACTTTGAAAAAGTTTTATAATGTTAATAATCATTTAATAATATTTTTGGTGAACATTTTTTAACCTAAATGTAGGTTAAACTTGCTATTATTTTACAAAGCATGCCTCTAAGCCTGAGGAACTAGCTGTGTGGAATAGATAGGATGTTCCACCAAGGGAAGAATTTCCACGGCTTAGTAAATTTCCTACTGTGTCTTCAAAATGTCTACACTTATTAAATCCAAAGTGTTTGCGAGCTCGGAAAAAAACTACAGGAAACCAACCATACTGAAGGTTATAAATAACCCCTTTTCATACAAAGCTACTTTTTAAATTTGTATTTCGACTGCCTAGTGTGACTATTGAAAATAAAATATGTGTTGCAGTATAAATTAAGTCAGAGTCAGATGAGACATAATATTGACCCATGTAAAGTAATACATTTGCTAAATATAACTGATAGGGCAACATCTGGGAAGTTTACAAGTTGACGCCAAACTCTGTAACAATGCAAAATGGCAAATACTTATTTATCTGCTTCTCCTAAAGTCTCCTTTCTTTGTCTGCTTCTCTGTGAATCAGGCTTCCCAACTCACTTCTGCAAAAGTCCAGGGCCGTAGGGCACTTCCCGACTGGAAGAACAGGGAAGAGGCTATGCCACGGCCCTACCCTTTTGTTGAAGTACTCCGAGAGGCCAGAATAATACAGACAGAAATGCCTCTCTTATTTTGCCAATTCCTCCAGTCTACTGTAATTGTATTTTTACATCTGAAAAATATCAAAGACAAAGATATATACTATATATATCAACTATATATAGTAATTCTATATACTATAAAACTTTATTTGCATCCAATTGTAATAATCTATGGAAACCAAAACAATCTAGCATTATAACTCTATTTCTTGTATGTTAATTAATTTGCAAACTGATAATATGTAAGAGCATGCAACCTTAGTTAAATTGAGTTAACCCTTAATTTTACTGACCACTTTAAGCCAATAGACCAAATTATGATGTGTCAAGGGCAGACAGCTTTTCATAACCTCATCATAATCTTAGAGCAAAACTTCTCTCCATGCACCCTGTGAATGAACAAACAATTCATTTTATTGCACTAGCTCATGAATATATATATATATATATATATATATATATATGTATGTATGTATTGCTCTTGTTAAAACAAATAATAATTAGAACATTTTGATGGATTTGTGTTCCATTGTTAATCATGCGAGGTGAAATAACTTCTCTGTAAGGGGATTCCTGCTGTTGCATTTCTCAAGAAAGAACTCGAAAAAAAAACTATGTATGCATTTATTTATTTTTCTATTCATGCACCATTTGTAAAACACATTAAAAACATCTTAGAAAGCTCTTAGTTAAGCAGTCAATAAGGAAAGGGCGCCTGCTATAATAGATCATTTTTTCAGCAGAAAAGACAGGAAATAAGTGTCTTTATGTGTTGATTATTAACTTTAGTTTCATCGTTGATGATAGACACATTTTAAGATATGGGTCCACCAAGCGGGATCTAAGTAGATTCCTAGTCTGCTTTACGGTAACCATGTCCTACCTCTTGAGTAAGTCCTAGTTAATTAAAAGCATTAGAAGAAATGATGTCAGGTTTCCAGTGAAGGTTACATAGTTTCAGATGACAAACATCACATATCTGAACTGCTATCAGAGACAGGAGTTTTAAAATCAGGACCTTTCAGAAAGCAAGAATTAACACGGATAAGATGATCTCAGTGTGTTCAGGTCATGGCATTGTATTAAGAGTAACAATAATGGATCCTTTTTCATCCTTTCCATGATGTTACAGTAACATCATAAATGCTGATACAATACATTCTGTGATTGACTTGAAAAATATCATGGGGAAAATAGAAAACAACTTTACAAGTCAAAGTGCTTAAAGAACACTTCCTTGAGCTTTAAAATTAACTCAACATGAAACACAACAAGCAAGATTTAAAAGATCTATTTACCAAATTTTCTGTACAGTGGTACTATAAATTTCAGATTAATTTGCTTTTTTTGAAATAACTTCAATTTTAATACTTTTGGTAGGTAATTAGGAATTAGGAATGGACGCCAAAATGGCAATTATCTGAGAATAACTAAGGAAAAACTTAAATGCTACATAATTTTCCAACACGGTATTTTGAAGGATAATACATGATACTAGGTGTTACTGATATTGAGTTATGTTGATGAAACATAGGATTTTGTTAGACCTGTGTATGCTAGTGGAACATTAAGTCTGGTTTGAGCCAGAAGGCCGGTTTTGCTTGTCACTTTTAATCATATTAAAAGGGGCCAAAGGAGAACCAGAACTATCTTTTTACGCATTGATAATGATGGACTACCATAAATAGTGGTCTATTGATTGGGTTGGGGATGTAATGGGGATGGGGTTTAGGATATGAAGGGAAGAAAAAGCTGTGGAGGTTGGCTTAATTTTTTATTTATAACAATGTTTTAACTTTCTCAGCTTGTCGTGTGATCTGGTCCTAACCTGGGCTAGGGATACTTGTTAGATTCTATTATGGGCATCAGTGATGGCAGAACAGTTTCTGATTTCTAGTCATCTGACAGTAAAAACACCTTATTTTATCACATGTTACAGTGAGTAAAAGTAGGAACCGCATATCTTTGTGTGAAAGGAAAAGGCAGTGATCAGAGTTACTGTGCCAGGATTCCCAAACCAAGAAGCTGCAGATATGGGAAGAGAGATATTCTGCAGGTAGGAGCTGGGGTCGGTATTTATAGCAGTCAGTGTGTGTGTGTGTGTGTGTGTGTGTATTTATGTGGGGACATCTCTATATGAATGCATGTGGTAGCTGACGAACCTCCACGTCGGTTTTGTACCTGTGGCTATCTTCCTGTCCCCTTGATTCCTGTGCATGGTTGTTTCTGGAGCTTTGTGCTGTCTAAGGGTGAATTCTGCAAATGCACTGTGGAGGGGGCACCTTGTAACATTGGTCCCTACCTGACCTTGATCCACCACTGATTGTCTTTACCATTAGGAGAAAGAGATAATGCACAGCAGAGTGCGACAAGTAAAAAGGCAAAAACTGGGTTATGAAGTTGAGTTGGCACCCGTGACCACATGAAAAAATGTTCTCAAAGGATGGTAAGTATGTCCTCGATCACACATCTAATAATTGGGCATCGCCACTAGATATGGAGCTTGTTTCTCTTATAGCCACACTGCCTCATAAAAATTATGATGGGATCACTCACAACATTGTGGGAACTAGATAATATCTTAACTTATCCGTTTTTTTCTATGTGATTGACATATCTTTACGCTTTTCTGAAAGATCATAGTCGCTTAATCCAAGATTCTAAGCAATATGCTGATATTTAAATCTTCCTTGTATGCATATAATGGATCTTTAGATGGCAACCATCTGTGAGCTGCATATTGCAGTTATTAATTGTTTCTGGAAGCATTTTTTTATTTTTTTTTACCTAGTTTCATATATTTCACTTACATCTTGCATAGTCAGTGAGAATACATTAGTTATGGGTTATTGATAATTGGCGGCTTTCAAGCCACCATTATGAGTGTTTACTATTTTTTTATGCGGATCCATTAAAAAATATAGTTTTTTAAATATCATACACCTACACGAAATACATTAATATTTAAATGCATATTTTATGTGTTATGATGTGGAATGTAATTGAGATACCGTGAGATGATTCTTATTGTTTCAAAAGCTCTCTTTTATTAATCAGATTTTTGGAGGTTAATGAACTACCGATATATTAAATCTAAAGAAAGTGAAACAGGAAATTATTAGTAATATCTATGCATTTACTGTGCTATGTGGCCCTACCCTCTTTATTTATATGGGTTGCTTTGTATTTGTTCACATTGCAGTTTGTTTGCTGCACCTTGATATATATTGTAAATTTATATGGTTGTTATTATGTTATCTGCTTTTTTAAATGTGTGGTTTGTAAAAATAAATAAAGAAAATCATTCCATATCAATTGAAATTATACCTTCCAGTGCTGTCATTGTACCTTTCTTTTCTTCCACTTAAGTGGCTCATTAATCACCTAGCGACCAGTGAAAAAAAATAATTTTGACTGTTATTTACAGGAGACATTAACAATAATAATGTGTTCAAAGTCTTTCATTCTTGTAGTCAATTTTGAATTCATGTCAACAGTCTGACATTCTCAGCAATCAATGCGGCAATGTTATTTACAAAGTGTATGTCTCAGTGGAAATAGGACCGAAATAAAGTGAACAGTTAAGTATAATTTATCTTCTGTTTTTTTGTAACCCACAGTAAATTGACTTAATAACTGTAGCATTAAGCAACTCTGTTTTTATGTTACCACGGAAATCTAAAAAATATATCTATCAAAATCTACTTTGCAATCTAGGTAATATTTATAAAAAGTATACCGTCCAAACCACGTTTCCCTGCTTCTTCTTCCCCAAAGTGCAAGGCACGGCTAGGTCTGAGCAATGGAACTTAAAAAGAACAGATAGTTATTAGATCCAGTCTGAAAACCCAGCTGCATTTCACTCTAGATCTAGTCCTTGTTATGCTATACACCCTAGTGGCTATTTGTGGAATTACAAGGAAAACTCAAAAAAGTGTGAATAATGACCCAAAAGCCTCTAATTATGGTAGATTAGGAGCAATTACCATGCCCTGTTCTCTTTTTAAAATCTTCATCTGATCTGTGTTATTAATCCCTGACAATGATGGGCATGTTTCCCCCTTTTGAAATAACTTAAAAACTAATAATAAGACAAAAATGATGTGCTGTCATTTATAGAGAAATGCAAGATATGCTTCAAATAACAGGTTGTACAAAACACAAACTGCATTTCAATTATTCCTCCAAAAACTACTCTTGACTGCACATTTGCAACTTTTGTGTTCATTCACAGTTGGACAGCTACTTTAAACATGGCAGAGATTTCACACGGCTTCTGATATATTATATTAAACTGGAATCAATAACAATAGTTGCTTAGCTTGATGCAAACCAATGCACTGTAAAGATGGAGTAGATTTAGTAAATCAAGCAACTTTTCATGCTCCTCATATTGGCATTGTGGCGGGTTATGCTAATTGAAAAGTATGTTTTATCTTGTAGAATCCAGCTTTCAACAAGTAGTTTTCTAGTCCAGTGAATGAAAATTGATTTTCCTCTAGCTGAACAAAAAAGCAACATTTTATGAATTGCAAATGTAGAAAACGTACCAGGGAACATATCTAAAAATGTATTGTTTAACCAATAAAATAACGACCCAAATATAGTGTTTGCTGTAAAGGTGCCAGCTCTGTTAAGATGGTATTACTACAGGCTTGACACTTTATAATACACATTTAATGTGGTGAGCTGAAATATTTACTTTTTGATGAATGATCACCATGTTGCATTTCAATCACTATATAAATTTGCCATGCCCCATGTATTATTTATTTTCTTTTCTTTTGGTAAATATGGAGTAATCATGGGAGAGTTTTTTTTTCCCCCTTTTGCTTTTGGTATATGCATGGTTTGTTGGACACATAAAAAGAAAGCACTATCTGCCCTTGAAAACACAAACAAACAATATATATTATAATATGTAAGGGTGCATGAAAATAAAACGGCAGAATTGTGTTTAAACAAACATGGTGAAAATGGGGGGGGGGGATACAGTCTTTAGGGGGTTTAAAGGGAGTTAAAGGCATAGCAAAGTGCTGAAAATACTTTATGCACAGAAGTGTAAAAAAGCCTTTATTCTTGAAGAATTATGCGTTCTATCAATCAATGTCATTTTAATTCTTCTTTTATTCTTCATAAAAGTCAAAATGATCAACTCATGATAAATTAAACAAGAGACAGATAGCTCTTAATCTTTGTTGGGGTTGTCATTTCTGCAGTATTACAATAAAATCCTTGTCTCTCACTTTTGTTGTAGAATAATGCATGAAAACACACAATATGTAATACATCGATCAGCCATAACATTATGACCACCTACCTAATATTGTAAGTCCACTTTTACTGCCAAAACAGCCCTGACCCATCGAGCAATGGACTCCACTAGACCTCTGAAGGTGTGCTGTGGTATCTGGCATCAAGATGTTAGCAGCAGGTCCTTTAAGTCCTGGAAGTTGCGACGTGGGTGTTCAGGGATGTATCCTGGTGCCATGTATTCTCCAGGTAAGCAACGCACACACACACACACGACCATCCACGTGATGTAAAAGAAAACGTGATTAATCAGGCCACCTTCTTCCATTGCTCAGTGGTCCAGTTCTTATGCTCACGTGCCCATTGTAGGGGCTTTCGGCAATGAACAGTGGTCTGCATTTGACCCTGACAAACCTAGATACACTGTTCTGACACCATTCTATCAGAACCAGATTTAAGTTTTTCAGCAATTTGAGCTGTAGTAGGTCTTCTGTTGGATTTGAAAAACGGTCAAGCCTTCGCCCTCACGTGCATCAATGAGCCTTGACTGCCCGGTTCCTTGTTTTTCCTTCCTTGGATCACTTTTGATAGGTACAGGTAGCTGCAGACCAGGAACGCTCCACAACAGTTTTGAAGATGTTCTTATCTAGTCATCCAAAGTCACACCATCGTTTAAGGCAGGTAAATCTGCAGGAAACCATTGAACTATGGTCTGACAAGTACATTGTGATTAAAAAAACTGAGAAAAATCCTACTAACGCATGGCATAGCCAGCTGCTTAAAATATAAAGCCATGGCATACAATAATAAGATGTCAGCAAAAAACAACGCCATTTGAGATAAAAAAAAATAAATGCAAAGTTTAGATCTTCTGATTTAAAGCCTGGAATATGACTGAATGTTTTACTTTCCGTCTAAAGTGGAGGTTAATTAGAAATGATTGGCCTAATTAGGAAACAAATATTCATTAAAATTCTATTACATGTTTCAAATAAATTAGTTTAAAGTTTTATGGTTGAGCACAGTAGCTGTTAATTAAAACCTATTGAACAAAAATTGGTTCAATTAGTGACCTTACACAGAAATTGTAATATAATAATATATTGGTATTTAGCAAGGCTTAACTTTTTGCTGAGAGATGACAGATAATTCTTAAAATAAATATTAATTTCAAATATATTTTCTTTAAAGTGTTACAGAGGTTGAAACAGGCAATTTCATGTAATAATTAAGTTGGTATGAAGTGATGTATTGCCATTTTTATTTTTTAAAAGAAATTATTGAGTATGATAAACAAAATGATTCTTCATATACTGTTGGTGAAAGTATTTAATGCCATAGCCAAAGCAGAGTTAAATACTACATTTATCAATTCTTTGCCATGTTACATAATTATTATGTAGTAATTATTCTGTGTCTATGGCAGTATCCTTTTTAATACTACTCTTTGGATGGCCACTGATGAAGGGTGGAGGGCAAACTTTGACAATGCTGCATGGGTCCTGAAAAGATACCTGAAAAACTTCCCCACAGGTTGCACCAGTTAAGTGCCAAGAGGGGCTGAGGGTTATTTTTTTACCCACCTGGAACCCAAAGGGGGTGCTTGGATTGACCTCACTCCTCATCAACTTCCATCCACTGAACTTCTTAGTGAATTGACCCAAAAGTCTAGTGCGAGTGCGGTCATAAATGATCACAGCTGTCCACAAGACATGACAAACTTATATAAAGCTGACCATTAAGGAAGTCACATTCATGAGGTCTATTCACTAAAGGGAGAGTTAAGTGGAACATTTTCAGGAGAGGGATGCCACAACTCCTTGGTTCGACTACACATTATGAAGAGCCAACCCCAGTATAATGTGTAGTCAGTGGGATTTTGCCAAAGTCACCTAAGCCTTTCAATTATGCATTGTACAGGGCAAACCTAGCTGTTCTTGGCGGAGAACCTTGCCAGTATTGGCCCTTGATGATTAATTGTGAAGTGAGGGTTTAAACCGCAGCTATTCTGAAAACTCTCCTGACAACTCTGACTTTAAATAACCTAGTTTGTCATAATACATTTTATTTATTCTCATACGTTTCTCCCTTATATATTTCTGGTGCTTCCCTAATGTTTTATACTGTGTTATAATTTGAAGTTTCGTTCTGACTGGTTATTTTGTATGCATCATTTAGGCAGCTGCGGGGAACAATGTGGGTCTGAGATAACGAGCGTAACAAGTGTTAGTTTTAAAATATGATTTTGGTCTTTGTTTTTACATTAGACATCTTATAGATACTGTTATTTAATTAGAATGGCATCTTGATAAATGATTGCAGCATGCATGTTGTTAATCACTTCCCCACCAAAATTAATTGTCCCAGTGAAGAACACTGCAGTTTCACCATATGGCACACCAGAAACTCTCTAGTAAATAAATGAATATATTTTCATTAAAAGTCATTTCAGCTTCATTGCTCAAAACATTGATGTAGCCCATTCCACGGTGGAAATGTGTAATAAATTCTGTTTCAAATTCTCCCCCTCTCTCTCTCCTTCATTCTCTCGCTGTACCTCTCATTCTCATTTGAACTATATGGTGTGAAGGACTTACACTGGTGACTTTCTCTTGTCAAGGACTTACTTTGCTCTGATCAATGTGCAATGAACTATTCTAAATGACCTAATTTAATGCGACACTCCAGCCATCATATGCACTTTAATGCGTATGATAGTTTAGAGGTCCATTTAAATTACGGTGGTGTCCCCCTTGCAGAAAGCATGAAGGGATTCTCCATAACCCCATATGCATTTTGCCCCTTCCTCTACTTCCCAGAAGTGCACAGAAAATGCTCACATTGATTTTAAGAGCTTCAGGTAACCAATCAGATGTGTGAAATATCCGATCATGGAAGGACACTCTGCTGCAGCTCTAGAGCTGCAGCCTCTCCATAAGGTAGGTTATTTATTTATTAGTTCCAAAATACTTCCATATGGAAGTTGACAATACTGAATAAGCAAATTAGGCTTTACTCCAATGCATTTTCTGCCAATCTACATTCATATTTTAGTGAAGAAACTTGCTTGTATGCTCTTATCAAAAAGGGCAGATATTCTGGGACAAAACATTCTGCGGGGTCTAAACACAACCGCCCTTTCCCCATTAATTGTCCTTTAATGACCTGGGAACCCCCTGTATATCACAGTGTGATTAGAGAAAGAAAATAATAGATTTAATTTTGCCCCAACCTCAGGCAGTTGGTTCCATGTGCACTTCTTGTCTGGAGTTGGTGCAGAGTGTTTCCTATGCCAAGCTGTATGTCTCAAGACTCACAGAAGAAACTGCCTGCTTTATGTTTTGCCCATTTTGTGTTTAAATGCAGATGAGTACGTGAGGACGGTATAATTTATTAGTAAATGCTTAATACACTCCTGAGTTGGTTATAATGTCTGCTCTGTTCAGGGTGGTGACAATACACAGAACTGCTTAAATAAATGAATGAACTAAAATATCCCTTAATATTATTAAAACTATTATTGAAAATATTATAAGTGCACTGTATTTTTTTTTAAATACTATGTATGATTAAAAAAGTAATTGGTGCATAAATACACAAATAGATGATATATATGTATATTTATACATATATTGATATATTGAGATATATTGTATGAATCTCTGTAACATCAACATAAGAATAAAAGTCATCTTTAGCCCTAAAAAATAAAAGTCATCAACTGCAAATTCTGTTGCCAGCTCTCTTTTAAGGAAACATCCCAGTTATGGTTTAATAAATATGTTTTTTATTATTATTATTGCTATTATATATTTTTTGTTTTATTAGTTGTTTTGTTTTCAGTAATTTATCTGGGATCTAGTATTAAAATCCAGCCCAGCAATATTGTTTTGTTTTTTTTTTAATAATCATTCTTGGGCATATGATTAGTTGAAATACTGCATTGCATAGGCTGAAAATAAAATAGAAATAAAACGTTGAAAAATTGTATAATTAACACAATATCATTTGAAACACTGCAGGAGTTTAATAAAACTTTATAAAGGAGCTGGTTCTCATGCAGGAAATAGCAAGCAGGAGTTATTTTGTATTCCGCCTCTAAACCCATTTCTTGAAAAGCTATTATTAAATCACAGCAACTGTAATTTTATAAAGACAATTTCTACTTTCTTTCATATGATTTCCAAAGAGAGCATCATTTTACAAATTACCAGTGAGACCTGGACATATTTTAATTAACCTGGAAATAGATTTCAAGTTAAATCAGTCCCAAAACCTGATTAATTTGAATTAGGGAGAACATTGTTAGACAGAAAAGATGAACAAGAGATTTAGAAAGCTGCTAACCTACAAAAATAAGATGGCTCGCTGATGGATAATATGTGAAATCAGTTCATGGTTTGGTAAAGGTGCCTTTGGAAATGTAATAGACATGGAATTATTATTGAAAACGATAAAATAGCAGCTTAGAGCATTAATCACCTTATTCACGTCATTTTGGAAATAATACATAAATCTATGATCCTTATGAAATAAATAACAAAGGATAGACATAACCCAAGCTGCTGATGTTGACAAAGGGGGGCAAGCTGTTCAAGGGGTATTAAATCTGAGGGAAGAAAAGAAAAAATAAGGGTACGAAGGAGAATTAATACTAAGAAAGAAGAATATGGCTGGAGAATGGAATGGTAAAAGAGGCTGGGAAAGATGAATGTATATAAAAATATCAAAGGAATGTTAAACATGTAAAAATGGAATTAAGACTCAGGTAACGTGTAGAGATGGATTACCAGGCTAGAGGAGGTAGCGGGGCTGTGGAAGGGAATACGTAAATTGATAGTGTATCTGATGTGACGCCTCAGAAAAGGGATAATTAGAAGGTAGTTTCTGATTGTGCCTATGGTACCATTAAAAGTAAATACATACTTCAGTCAAGAAGGGAATGGCTAATTCCTTCGCTTTCTTTAACGTCCTTTGAGGCTCATAACATGAGAAGCTCTCCAGGTTGTCATTAAACTCTTGTCCGTTATTTAGTTAGAGGTGTAGGAAGGCCACCTTGAGTTGCTGTAGCCATTATTAACTTGCTTTCAGTAGCTTTGAAAAAATAATTGAAATCAAACACAAAACTAATCCATAATACCCATGGTAACATACTGTAGGAATATTTCTAGTAAATTTAGCACTCCATATGGCATTTCACAATTTTTACATTTTTTACCTTACACATTTTATTTTAACTATACGTCAACCTTGTCAGTGCAGCCGCTTTTTGTGTTATCTACTAGGAATAGATATGTCCATTTACATAAAATTTAGAATACAATTATAAACGTCTACTTATTAAACTATACTTACAAGACTTTCACACTAATGAAAAACCCATTGCTACAGTATATCCTTCTGGAGATCCGGCCTCCGGTACTGTACACAATACTCCAAGTGAGGTCTCACCAGTGCTCTGTACAACGGCATGAGCTCTTAATCACTGATAAATCTCTTTCCTCGCACGTTGAGGTTAGGACAGTATGAAATAGTCTATACTCTGCCCCTTGGTTTTTATGCCCCAGGTGCATTACTTTGCATTTATCCACATTAAATGCCAGTTACCACAGATCTGACCATTTTTCCAGTTTTCCTAAATCATTTGCCATTTCTGCTTATCCCTCCAGGAACACCAACCTTGTTGCAAATCTTTGTGTCATCAGCCTTACCATCAAGACATACCTTTCCATCAGTAATAAAATTGTCTATTTGATAAAAGTATCAAGAAAACATACCCTTACATTTTTGGATTCACATAATAAAACCCAACCACAAAGCAAAAACACATACAATTTCTTTTTTAGCATTATTTTATTTCAGATGAACCACTATCTCAAATGTTTCAGTCATCCCAGGACAAATGAACGGCTTCAAGCAGCCAATCAGTGGCATGGTACGTTAGGACACAGAGGAGGCATATTGCTGCAGCTCTAAAGCTGCAGTTTCTCTTGAAGATGATAAGTGATTTTTACCCTTAGGTTCGAAGAATGCATTTGAGAGTTTTAACTTAAGTACTTATGTAACTTGACCCTTTTTTGTTTTTTAATCGGTGTAGTTGTTACATATTATCAGCTTAACAATAGGAAGGTAACATAATGGGAAATTATTATGTAACTCTTGACAAATAGGCAAGTCGAAAAAGGGAAAAGAATCACTTAATGTGTATATAAAACAATATATTAACTTTGTTTATCTGTCTTCAGATTATATGGTCTAACAGCAAGGTTCCTCTACCCCTACTTTCTCTGTTAACATTTGTCATTGTCATTTAACTCATTGCCCACAAAGCAGAATCTATGCCACACAAAATAATGAAGTTCAGAAGTCTGTGTTTTTGTCTGATATTTTTTTTTTATGGAAGAGCTACCTACGAGCAAAAATTCTTCTAAAACCAATAATTTTATACATCACTCTTGCCTTGTCATTGCTCCTTACTTTAAACTTGTTTTTTTTTTCCTTATACATTTTATGAAATTTGGTATCATTTTCGATGATGGATTAACCAGACTAGTGGCTTTGTTTCTCCCAACACTAGACTAACACTGTGCAGACTAAAACAATATAAATTTAATTCTCTGCTCAATCAATCTTGATTGAAACCTTGGGGAACATGTTTTCAGCCTAGAAAATGCCTCTGCAGATATAACTTTTTGCAATAGTAAAATTGATCACAAAATTTATTTTTTAATATGAATTTGCACTTGTGTGTCATGGCCAAATGGTGTTATGGTTTATAAATCACTTCTGTTATGGGTGCTAATTGAATATTTTATTTATTATCCTCATGAGATTATTCCTGCATATACAACAGACATTTATGTAAATAGAGAAACACTTAATATTCTCATTAAGGTTCACGCTTCAGTATATTAAAATGAACGACCCAGAAGATCCAGTTGGAAAACGAACTAAAGGGCTTTTGAAGACGGTTCAAAATTTCCATTGCATGCAAGGGCCTTGTTTTTTTAAAAACATCTTAAAATATGCAAAAGCGTGCAGAGGGAATAAATAAGTTCTCACTTCTACTCTGTTCCATAAACAGATCTAACATAAAACATTCAATAAAAATAACATCTGGAAGGAATGCATTAATTTGAAACATTTGCTAATTTCACTGCAATTTCTAGTCAACCAAGGAACCTTACAATATGGTCTATGTCACGTTATTTTTAGTTCCGAAATGTCTCTGCCAAACTTTAAACATAATGATTGTTTCAAATAAAAGTGTAGGAAAACAACGCAATCAGCTAGACAAGGCATGTGTCCAGAGCTGTATGCGCTAGTGGCAAATGGGTGGGTTTACTCGGTAGCCACACCTGACCCACCTTAATTCTCCCCCTTCTCATTTTTTGTCCCCCTTATTTATTTTTTATGAGCATTCTCCTCTTATAAAATATTCCACAAAGATCACAGGAAGCGTCAACGATAATCACGTCCATGGCACCTAGTGTCTACCACTGAGGATTGGTTTTATTTTATTTTTTATTATCATATTTATGACAAATGAATGAATATTACCTGTACATACTTAAAGGGGAGCAGGTTTGTGACGGGAAGATTGATGATCCAGTGTCTTTAGCTCATAATGACATTTCCAGGAAGAGACCATATTTTTTTTTAAATGTAAAAATTTGCAGAGATAATCTAATTTTTATAGCTTGTAGTACAACCTATATTTCACGTTTCTTACATGAACATATATGTGACATCATAACCATACAAATGTATTCCCACAATACATTTTCCCATCCATCTTGCCAAAGATGAAATGGTTGATAGTTCTTGATAGTACTAGTAATTGGATCATTATAGTAGCCCACTTCAATTTTGCTTGGCTCTTTGTGATATATGTGTTATTATGAATAAACTCCTGCAGTAAGAGTCACCCTAAAAGGTACATAAATGTAGATGTAATGAGTTCATTAATGGTAAGGGAGGTCATCACAAGCCAGTTCATGCAGAAATCATTCTTCTTCTAAACTACTGACAGGAGTATAAGATTTTTTTTGTCAACTTTCATCATTTTGATTATTACATGTTGATAGGTGGATAGACAAATATATCAATCATCAATACAGAGATATACAGTCTATACATTTATATTAAATCATTAAACTACTCAAACAGTAATACTACAAGTGCATGTGTGAATGTGTTCTGTCAGTATCAATATTATTATATATGAAAGATAAGTAATAATATTTAAAGATTCAATAAGAAATGATAAAAAATACTTGTTTTTTTAATAAGCCCTTATTATGTCAATTGTTTTCATGTTGGTATGCTTTATTTGGATATATATTTATAGGTTAATCACAAATAAGTAGAAAATTACAGCAAGTTCCAGTCCATATCTTTGGTTTTCTCTTAAAATCCACAAATACAAAGTACATCTTTTTGTCATTGTTAGATATCATCTAAATGACGTCACAGTTCATTTATAAATCTTAATATTCGACATAGTGGCAGCTGAGACGGGAAGGTATTAACACAATACGTTATCTCAATGAACTACAGCAGCATCTACAGTATAAACGTGTGTGGATATCACTGATACTCACTGTGTTATCAGGCGCCTAGAAGATCACTTTGAAATATAATAATGCTACCATAATAAAACAGTTAACATCTGAGACAGAAAATGAACAGGCACCCTTTGTATATATGATTGCACTTAATTTTACCCATCTTTTATTCTGTTAGACAGTTTGTGGCAGATCAGCAAAACAGTATTTAATATACTTTAGATTATCTATCCTTATTCTATTGAACGTCCAATTTTTCAACACACAATGTAACAGCTAGAATTAGTTGGAGCAGGACCTGCAATCACGTCAACTAAATCACAGATACTTGGCTCAATCTAGCGCACTATACTATACATGTTTTCTACCCAGTAAGAGACCAGTGACTAGGTCTTTCAGCCTTTAAAGGAATATAATCAGGGACAGACTGACCATCTGGCACATCGGGACAATGCCGCACATTCACCCGATCTGCCAATACAGCAGCAGATTGGGTGCTGCAGCATGCAGGATATAACTGGATATTCCCGGTCACATGCTACTGTATAGAAGAGAGATGATCAGGGCCGGACTGGGAACGAAAAGCAGCCCTGGAAACACTTTAGCCCCATATATTTGGTCTTTTGGTTTAGCTCTTGTACCCACACACACTCCTGACCTTGTCTGGTCTTGTTTTCACGGAAGTGCATTGGGAGCAATGGTGTACTGTTATGGGTGGAATGAGGGAGGTGAGAAAGTAGCAGGGTGATGTAACTTAAGGTTATGGGACCCTGCGGTTAAATGAGAGACTGCTCACAGCCAGTGGAAGAGCTGTGGTTGAGGTAAGTGAGTATGCATGCATGTGTAAGTGTGTGAGCATGAATAGATACATAAATGTATGGAGGTGTATGTGTAACTGTGTAAGAGCATGTATGTATAATTTTTGGTATGCATGTGACCATGAATGTGTATGTGTGCATGTGACCATGGATGTGTGTGAGCATGGATGTGTAAGTGTCCGTGTGTGACCATGGATATGTATGTGTAAAGGTGTATGAGCACGAATGTGTGGCCGCATGTGTGTGAGTTACTGGTAGGGGCTAGGGAGGTATAGGATCAGAGAGACCTGATTCACAAAGAAAACAGAGAAATGTGGACAAAGAAAGAAGACAGAAGTACAAGAAGAGATATTGACAGTGTGAAAACGTGTGAGAGCATGAGTGTGTGAGAGAGCATGAGATAGTCAATGCATTAATCATAATATAACATAATGGATGTGGGCATGGTTTTTGGCGGGCATGGTTGTAGGGGGTACAGCATTTTATCCTTGGATTGAGGCAGCACAATGGCCCTGCATCATTCAATAACACCAAGGAGGCAACTAATTGGCCCAATGCTTACTTCCAATTCTTCCAGGCATATAATTATCCATCATACAATACGACCAGCAAGGCATCTGAGTGCCCCTAAATTTACTCTGCAGCATGAAAAAGACCCCAAACATCCAGCCAAAGTCATTAATAACTATATTTAGCGTAAAAGGAGTCTTGAAAGTGACCTCAACATCAGAGTCTGTCTGGGATTACAGGAAGAAATAAAAGCAACTGAGGCTGCCTAAATCCACAGAAGTTCTCCAAGATATTTGGAACCTCACCAGTTCCATAAAAAACTGTGTGAAAGTGTACCTAGAAGAATTGATGCTGTTTCGGAGGCAAAGGGTAGTCACACTAAATATTGATTTGATTTAGATCACTCATAAACTATAAACATATCTATTTTTTAAAGCATTCTAACTTTACAGTATTTTTTCACACACTGCCTAAAACTTTTGCATAGACTTGTGCATTTGGATTCGTACAAATTGCAAATATAACGAATTTTGGTAAATTTGGTGATTCATATGAAGCCTCAAAAGCGAGGCCAGCCCCCCATGAATTGGAGGAAAACAAAGCAAGAAGCTCTTTCCATCTGAAATTTGTAAGTCCACAGTAACGCACACTCTCACTCTCTCACAATCTCATTCTCGTTCTCTCCCTCATCCTCTACTCCCTCCCTACCTTCTCTGCATTCTTTGTCTTCTATCATCTTCTCTGTTCATCTTTTATCGTCAATCTTCACCTGCATCTCCGAGAATATAACCCAATGGGAACTTCAGCCAAAATGGCAGCACTTGCGGTGATGTCCTCTTCCCCATACTCTAATCAGGAATTAAAAATTCCTCTGAATTTTCAGCCAAACCCAATGGACACAAAAAATGTTGCCTTAAAACAACATGCCAACATGTGTCCCAGTGCACAAAGCAAAGTCTGTAAAGACATGGTTGGATAACCTTGGCGTGGAAGAACTTGACTGGCCCGCACAGAGCCCTGACCTCAACCTCATCGAACATCTTTGTGAAGAACTGGAACAGAGATTGCGAGCCAGGCCTTCTCGTCCAACATCAGCGTGTGACCTCTCAAATACTCTACAAAATCTTCCGGAGAGCCTTCCCAGCAGAGTGGAAGCTATAGCAAACGGGGTACTTATTAATGTCTATGTATTTAGAATGCAATGTCATAAAAAACCCTGTTGGTGTAATAGTCAGGTGCCCCACTATTTACTTTTGTCCATATAGTTTATTGGTGTTTAGATTCTAAGAATTTGAATTTTACCACATTTTGTTAAATTTGTTAATTCATAAAAATGACTGAATATATGGTGGGTGCTCCAGCAAAACAAATAAAAACTAATTAGAAAGCTCCAAGGTTTGGATCAATATGGGAGGTGGGAAGGAGGAATCCTGTACTCACCCTCCCTCCCACCACCCATATTAGTCTTCTCTCTATTACAGTATTGTTCCTATTCCATCCTCACCCAGTGTATTGTCGAATTATTCCTCCTGATTGGAGTAATGGGGAAGAGTTTGTCCCTGTTGTGTACGTGGGGTCTTGAGTACTCGAGTGTTTCGAGTACTCTGAAGAGCAATGAATGATGTCTGTGAAGAGGAGTCATAGAAACAGTTGTCGGACAAGATTGGGAGAAGGTGAGAGATATTTTGTTTCTGGATAAAAAAGTTCTCTAAATTTAGTCCGAACCAAAGACACTAAACTGAATTTATTGTCTGAAAACACTTTGGATAAAAAACCAAACTAAAATTTAATCTGAATAGTTTTTGGACCATGTGGATATGCCATAAATGTTATATAAATGTTTTGATTTGTATTATATAGACAGTGTAATAGTTTCACTTGTAACGCTATATACATTATACTGTTACACTGTAATCATTATACTGCTTATAATATAACAATCAGTATCCAGAAACATACTTTATTGCTTACTGACATGTAAATAGTTGCAAATGCTGGTGGTAACAAATAAAGGCTGCGTGAATGCTAGCCCCAGGCCACTTGGCTTTGACTTTTTCTGGAAGGTTTTTAACTGGATGCCCTGAGGCAGTAACACAAAATATTTCCAAATGGCATATTAGGATGCTTGCAGAGTTCCGGATGTATCAGAGAAGGAAGACATGTATTTGTAACTTTATTTGGAATGTCCACGGTGATGAATAAATTGTTTGGCCATGCTTTTGGATTTAGTTTACTTGCACAGATTGGTCACTGAATCAGTCTGTTCTGGCATGGCCATTTATTACTTGGACAAAGCCATTTATATCATGTATTAATCTAACGGACTAACATACTGAAAAATGATTCAATTGTTATATCGGAAAATGTTGTTCTCTGTAAAATTGCCAAGCCAGAGGTTGCAAACATGCAAAAATAAAACCAATTGGTTAGTTGTTACTGGAGGGCTAATTAGACTTATGTAACAGATAAAGTAAAGTGAAAGAATCCAGTAATACCCATCGTACAGCACTGCAGAATATGACGGCGCTATATAAGATAATGATTACTTTCACACCTTGCGTAAATATCCGCTGATCTTTCCCTGCTGAGCAAAGTGATTGCCAAGTAGACATCTCTAAAGTGCAATGAGACTGGCCATTTTCAATGTAGTTTGCTACACATTCATGGTGAGCTTGGTGGTAACTTATTTACATGCGACCTGATTCTGGGTCAGGGTTTCATGGACAAGAATCTTTTTAAAGTCATCCTCCCCTTAAAGATGCATCGCAGCTACACTTACAGTCTAATATTTACTATCGATCAGCAGCTCGTCTCTAAGAAAAGGACAGGCATTGGTGCCATCTGATAAAGTATATTGTAAGATCAACTTATCAACATGCTTGAAAAAACCTCTGATCTAACATGCAGTTGCCCCCACCTACTGTACAAACCCAGCACTCCATAAAAATATAAGTAAACACTCACAACTATGAATTTTAAAAAAGTTATTTTTTTTACATTAAAACAGTCTTATGAGCAATCATACTAGATAAGAGTACTGAAATAAAAGCGCTAGAAAAAAATATATATCAAAAAGCTTCAAACCAATACTCACCCAAAATACTAAATAATAAAAATAAAAAGGGAGAGTAAGTGAGCTTAAG
>VKOC01002965.1:0-50832 GCA_009364415.1 Spea multiplicata | reverse complement strand
TACTGACCGCTGGGTGTTCCCAGCGATCAGTAGCAGCCACCCCCCCTCAATTCCGTGCACGTGATCGCTTTTCAGCGAATCACGATCACGGAATTTAAATATTTTAAAACATACTGCGGTCTTCAAGTGGAGACGCAGTATGCAAATGCCGGTCCGGAAGGGGTTAAAGCTTAATTATTTTTTTCATGTATCCATTTTATTATGGTGTAGGCCTAACTGATCTCCTACACTGACATACATTATCACAGGAAGCAATATTTCATATGGCCATATTGCTAGTTTTTACTCATACCAACTGCTTTACATCAATACTGGTAGGAATTAATTAGCACAGTTGACAAGTAAGATGCTTGCCGTCTTGGAATGACTGGCTTGGGATCAATTCGGTGAAGGATAGGGCCATTGTCTTCCCATCTGTTGGCATTTATTCCCACGCAACCAAAATTGCTACATACAAAATATGTTGTTTTCATGGAGATGTCTGGCTCCGATAAGTCAATTATCACATTTGTGTTACTGCTTCTGCTTCTTGATGTAGACAACTCTCATTCAGGAAATGCTAGTGAATGGCACAGCAAATACATCAATACACAATAAGCACCATTGTGAAGTTGAAATGAACACGTGGACTATGTTGTAATAACCCTCAAAACACCTTACATTTATTGAATTTTGAAAATATGGTAAAACCTTTTTAGCTTCTTAAAAAAAATCACACATAAAGGATGTCAAATTTTGATATTTTGGACCATAGCATGGAATCAACCAAAGAGTCAGCAGTCGACTTGATGGTCGAGTTGGTTGATGAGTTTGTCAGCTCATTTGAGCTCAATTGTGTTATGGGTCAACTTGATTCCTCCAGTGAAGTTGACAAACCCATAAACAAATGGGTTGCTAACTATGAGGTTGGTCTAACTAATTTAATTTAACTTTGAACCCATTACACTCGCATCCCAATCAATTCTTTGTGGGTAGACCCAACAGCTTTATCGATTACAGTTAGGTATCTTTGGATTGGATCTTTGCATCATTGTTCATCATAACACAGAAGAATGCCCATTACTTACATCATTTGTTTTTCTTTTGAGGGATCAGAGAAAAAAACAACTTTTCCCTACGTCTATTCCGACATTTTAGTGTCACAACATCTATCTTCTTCCAACTGTTGGTAAGCAGCTGCTTATAGTTGCGTATGCACACACATCTATAGCTAGAAGTGATCTGCCATTACTTTCCCCTCTTGCACCAAAGGACAATTCTGAAATGTCCAGTTAGTGCTACTAGGGGGACCCACAAAAAATGGATGTGATAAGACACAATCCTTTTGTTAATAAAATACATTGTTTTGGTATAAGGGATTACACGGGTCTTAATATTTTATTTATAAAAACTATAAAAACAGACTTAACTGTTCTAAAACGGCAACTAGGAGCTGTGATCAGAAAACATCACATTAAACTTGTTTACTACTTTAACTGATTTTGTTTTTTTCACACACACACACACAATTGTACTTTTAACGTTAACTCGATGTATAGATCTTACATTGTTTATTTAACAGTAATCTGACTCCGATTTGGGATGGTCCATTGTATGTTAATACACCGGATGATGGAAGTTATGGTAAGAGTACCAAAGCCAAAAAATGTTTAAGTTAGCATTATTATTTCTTTCCACAAGTCCTTTCCAATTGAGGTTGGTAGTCAAGCAATACAGATAAATAGGTTAGCCTGTTTGCACCATGATCTGACTATATGTAATGTACTTCTGTACATTCGCATATGTAATGTACTTCTGTACATTCGCTCGTTTCCTATCCAAAGCAATCTGGATAAACTTTTTTTTCTTCCGCTGCTTTAACACTTGTGTAACTGCGTCTGTGAAACAAGAAAATCACTTCACATGCCAATTCATTGCACATCAATAAGCGCTGTGTGTAAATAATTCACGGGTGGTAAGATTAATAAACTAAGAGAGCGAGACTCCAGGTGTGTTAGCGCACAACACTCATAATGTTCCAGTGCTTAGTCGGAGAAGGAATTGAGCTGGTAGAGAAAGCTCCATTTGGCCGGACTGCCTGAGGATATCTCACACTCGCTTACATGCCACAAAGCAACCAAACTGCAACTTTAGCAGCTGTTATATAAATAATTATA
Organism: Spea multiplicata; assembly: GCA_009364415.1. Taxonomy (NCBI): domain Eukaryota; kingdom Metazoa; phylum Chordata; class Amphibia; order Anura; family Pelobatidae; genus Spea; species Spea multiplicata. The sequence goes on along the minus strand of VKOC01002965.1, from coordinate 48,676 downwards.
TTTTTTTTCTTTTCAGTTGAAGCTTAATGTTGGTCAAGGGACCTTTTCTACATTTCTCTGAACAGCCTGAGAAATGATGAACAAATTATGGTAATATTTTCTGTTACTGTAAACATGTATGGAAACTTAGTTGTGTTGTTGTGGCTGTATTGTTAAATTAGGCTTGACTGTCTCTTTATTGCATTATTAGTAGATTTTTTAGTGAAATGATCAAAAATAATCCTATTTTTTTATTTCAATATGATATCTATAGTTGCTGCATTACATCATAATATTTAATAGAGCTGACTGATAACTTTTTGAAATATTAAATTCTTTTAGAATGGTATAGATTACATTAAACGTTATATTGTGGAACTGCACCTGCAACTCATCCAGTTTAGTCAAGAAAGGTATTTACTCTGTTAGACAAATATGTTATTCAATTATACGGCATGAGGTCATTTAGATAATAATACCGTTATTTAATGTCATTAATCATGTCACACACAGGGAAAAATGTTGAATTCCAGACTCCAGAGCTGGATTTTCTGGCCTGTAGTCCAGTTTATTAACGTAGAAGGTCATATACCTTTCAGAAGCCTATGTTTGGAGGGGATATTTAATAAGACAGGACCCATGGGATTCACAGGAATGATGAGGTCATATAAAGGTCCCATGAACACCCAGTTGGACACTAAGGGACATTCAATTAATCAAGCTGTGTGTCAGTGTGCACTTTGGTCGTCCCCACCGTCTAAAAGTTGGGGTGTCCATCACGGGGTGCTCAAGCTGTTTGATGTAAAGTGATCTCTCCAGAATTTTCAAAGAATGTGAATGCTGCCTGTCCCTTTTTAATCAGTGGCAATATCTTCTCCACTGAATTATTATAATTTATTTGATTTTGTAGGGCACTTTTCCACTTATTTTGATGTCAGTGCTCCATTGCTCTACCAGCGGTCAGCCTCTGCAGTGCCATATGTGGTTGTAACATGAACATGCAGAGCACTCCAAATACCATTCAATCCCATGATACTGCACAAATCATTTTTTACAATGAAAATCGTTTATCCAGTGCCCATACATTGACCTTCTAAAAACAGCTCCTGATGAAGGTTAGCCCAGCAGGGGCAGCCGTTTGAAGTGAAACATGTGCTCCTTCTCAGCTTGCTCAGAGCTCAAAGTCTGCAATGGCGGCATGAATTGGGTGGGTAACCAGTTTATGAACAAGCAGGGATGGATGGGGACGATTAAGTAGCCCTGGCACTTGAAGGCCGGCAGCCACCAAATGAATTGCAGCCAGCGGTTGGACATGTTACGTTTCTAATCTCACGCAGCACACAACCGGGCATATTCAGCCAGTGACCACACACTGGAGGAACAGCAGATTAGGCCTGACAAACAATATGTATAAAAATATATACCACATCTATGATGTTGGAAGCTGAAGGAGTCATTACATTACATTTATTTATTTAGCATCAGCAGATTTTGTAATTCTTTACAATCAGATGCATTACAATCAATGCATTTCAATTGGGATTTAGTATACATAGGGCATAGAGGAGCCATAGAACTTAGATGGATAGATAGATAGATAGATAGATAGATAGATAGATAGATGGATGGATGGATGATGGTAGCTGCCTCTCCCTGTCTTACCAATTTTGTCAGATGAGGTCTATGTTTGGGTTGTCCCACTTAGGTGCTGCTTGCACAAACTTGTAAAATAACTTAGAAGAGATTAACGTCCTCATATTTCCTTCTGACGGGAGCAAAATATTAATGGTGCAGCGCCTGCTAAAAGAATAGACCTCTTTATAAAGCAAACACTGGCTTGAGAGCACAGAGTCTGACAGCTTCTCATCTGTCACCAGGGTATAACTCTCACCTAGCCCAGGCATTTTTAGCATGTAGTCACAAGGTATATTTAAATCTCTGTCATATTAGCGATATGCATCGAGAATGATGCAAGCCAACTACAATACAAACAAAGCATCCTTGGCTTCTTTGTCACTGTTAGCACAGTATACATACGTGATTAAATGAACCCCTGCTTATTTTATGCAGGAATGATATGAATTGCTAAGAAAACATCTTCTATCCTTGTTCAGTTACATGACAGGAATGCCGCTGCAGCGGCGCCATCATCATATATCTAACGAGGCTTGCTCGAGCCGTGTTAAATGACACAGGAACCACAAAAGGTTATCCATTAGGCACATAAGGCATGTGCCAAGAGGCCCCTAGTCTCTGGGAGGGCCTGGAGCTCTCATGGATAATCTTCAGACATATTGCCACTCGATGAATGGCAGTAGCTACCATAGGCGATAGGTGGGGGCTCTATGGGGTCATGTTATGTGACCCTGCAGTACAAGTGGGGCAGCTCCCACTGCATGGGAACAGAAGAGCCAATATTGTATGTGTGTGTACATATGTGTATGTGCATGTGTATGTGTATATCTATAGGCGTGTTCAAGTGTTAGGTTAGAGTGTGTTTATCACGGCACTGAACAGGGAACATACTCAAATAAAAGGGAGCATTGTACAGGGATGCAGAATACGATGGTGCTATATAAATCGAAACAATATCTATAAGTGGCAGCTTAACCATTAGGAATCTGGCAATGGATTTAATACAGATTACTTAACTTTGTGCATAGGCCCCTGTACACAACAATTGGCGTAGTCGGCAGGATTCACAATATCCAACCTAACACAATGTTTTGTCCTAAATCCATATCTACATAATATATGTGGCGTTTGTTGTCTGTGTACTTCCTAAACAGATACACCACCCACTCTATCATCGCTGGGATTTAGTTCCAACGTATCTCTCATTGTCTACTACGCCAACCTTTTAGCTAGGAAACTATCTGATGTGATAATGAAACAAGTGAAAGAACACATCATAAACAAGCTCTTGGTATAGGTTAATAACTGGAGATGACCTCACAATGCCCATTAACACTTCCAAATGACACAAAAAAAGTGTTAATTTAAAACAACTAGTGAGAGTCTCCTGTTGCGTAATTAAGACTGAGCCATTCTATTGTTTACCACAAGGCAATAGGATAAGGAGTCAGGATTTGTGTCCAGAGCTAGCTAGCACATACACATTGATAATATGCAGAGGTCTGAAAACATTATGCAAAAACTAGAACTGTTAAAAAGGAAAATAACACAATATTTTTGACTTATTTACTGGTAGGAAAAAAATGGTAGGAGTTCTCTAACGATGTAGACGTAGCTTCTGAGACTGATGGCTCTCATTCCAAGTACTCCTGTTAGTATAATTGCCACCCTGGGCAAGACTCTTTATCTTGCTGTACGTTGGTAGGAAAATAAAAGTGACCAAGATGTATCGGAACAATAGATATTGCAGCGTATAGCTAGCCGATGCTGACTACAGTCATGTTTCCAGTAATAATCTCTACGTTGCTGTGATTGCTATTTTGCCCCAGAACAGGGACTCAGGGCACAAGAAGACATTGATCCAGGGAGCACTAAGCACTACCGGTATTATATGTTTAAATACCCTTATTGCCCGTATCCTGTATCCTTTAAAAATAAAAAGAATGAAGAGTATTACAGATCATTAATATGATGAAATCTCATCAGTCTGTTTAACGCAATAATGGATTTTTTTCCATCCTTATTTTACAAAATTGTACCATGGATTAGAATATCCAGCTGTTACGTCAAATATGGAAAGGTTAAAAAAATAGAAAATTCAAGAAAATAAATGTATGCAATGAGAAATGTTAAAAAAAAAAAGATTTATGAGATGTTTCGGTGGCATTTCCGTGTAGATCTTTCCTGTTTTAAATGAGACATAGGTGACTATATTCTAAATAGTGCCTGAATATGACCTTAGCAAAGCGTCTGTCAGCATCATAGGCTGATGGCCTGAATGCATAGCTTCTCTCTCAACACCATATCAAATAGTGTGATGTTAAACTTTCTTCACTTCCAATTGCAAGTTCCCTTCCGAAACCCTTTTAAGTTACAAATGCCAGTGTGTGCATTTTAAACAATATATGGAAGAAGAAATCCCTGTCATCGGTGGATATTCTGATTATCAGATAGTCGCCGATACTTTTATTTCTAGATTAGAAGCAACTACAATTTCCCATCCCAGCGTGTTTTCAAATGGATTCACCTGCTGCTTTAATAAAAAAAAGCATAAGGTTTTTTAATCTAAAAATTAAAAAATTTTATGCCTCTACAAGGATAGCAGGAGAAGGGAATATTATGAAACGGAATAAACAGAATTGAACACATTTATTTCAATTTATTTGGACTAACTCAGTGCTATAACATTAGTATACATTATGTGGATAAATGCGAATATTTATTCATTTTTTTTAAATATTTTTTGTGCTATGGAGTTGGCCAATGCATTGATGTTCAAGAGACTAAAAAGGGCCCAAATTCTGTATGTGCAGAAAATACTGTGTAGACTATTTTTACATACTGTAGCGTTGTTAAGAATGACTATATTTTTTTATACTGCATATCTCTTTTCTGCTCGTTTTTTCTGTGACTACAAAAAATACAATTTGCTTTAATTTTTTGGCCTAACTTCTACAAAGCCTTTCCAGAGAACAAAACGGGCTGACACTGTACCTCTAAAACGATTAGAGCCAGACATTCGGTTGTAGACAGGACTGAAAACAGAAAAAAGATAGCATAGGAAAAGAGATGAAGAAAACGATAACAATTCCTAAAGAAAGCAGAGAAATTAAGAAATGCCAATTTTATGTAATATGGCATCTATATTATAGAGATACGGCACCCAGCTTGGCGATGGACAGTCAGAGCAAAGAGGTGAAAGAAAATAGTATTTTTGTATTAACCCCTTAATGACAAAGTCCGTACATGCACAGGCTCAAAATGCATTGTTTTCAATGGGTTTAGGGACCGCCCATTGTCCTTAAGGGGTTAATTTCAGAGATGAGATTAAGACTAAAGGCCTGTACCACCTCTTTGTTATCATGAAGTGCTGAGACAGCACTTCATACAGGTTGCCGTGAGAAATCTCATTTATCAAATGCTATTCCATCATACCGGCTACTGTGATAAATGCCACTGCAATCAGTTTGTTGCGGGCTGTGCTCTCTGGAGATGCATTTCCAGCTTTTATCATATACCAGGTCCTTGTGTTTACAGCTCTTCTTGATCGACGACCACACATCTTCAGGGAAAACCCGCGGATAGTTTCTCGTTTCCGACGAAGCAGAGATCTAAGACATCCACGGACTGTTAGAGTAGCCAGAGATCTTTCTAAGAAAGACCTAGATGGGACAAATTAGGATTGTGTGCTCCAGAATTAAATAAAAAAATCACTCTAACTCAGAAACCTTTAACGTACAAATAGTTATTACGGGGAAAATAGGTAAAAAAAAAAGAAACAGAACATTAGCTTAGTCCTTCAGAGAAACTTAATTCAGCCATACAGAGTAATGGAATGGAAAGGAACGCAATGCCATGGTTACCTTTGTCCTATATCAAAAAAATACTAATTTCAAGCTCTCCAACCGCTCAGAGGGCCTGACCCGCACAATGCAATGCTCCTGCCACCCCGAAAGTGCTTCAATTAAGGGAAAAGAGCCACAGGCACTGTGTATAATTTTTTCTTTCTCCGCATGTCGGAGTAGCATAATGCAGCCTGACGTGGAACAGCCCAATAAAACCTTTACCATTAAACTGCCTCTATCCGTTTACAGTAACACCCCGACTATGAGATCAAAGGCAGTGTACATATCAAAGAAATAACGTGAAAACAAACACAAAGCACCTCGCTACTTTGAACGTGTAATGTCACACTGATTCAGGAAATAGCAAAATTACAGTGTTGTAATATGAAAGCATAAATGTTACTGGACACCATGATAAAAAAACCCTCTAATAATAAAGACAAGGCCGGGCTTATATATCGACAACACGAGGCGGGCTACACAAGACTAGACATCTTCCTCATCAACAATAGCCACGGATTAGCTGGCATCGCGGTGCCAGATCCAAGTCCCCTTTCTAATCACACGCCATGTTTCCCTTCCCTTTTTTATCTTATTATTTTAGTGCGTCTCCCATTCAGCTTTTTTTCTTTCATCTGATTTGGAACCGCTTGTTATTTGTTGATGTTTCCACGAAGGAAGCAGCTATCTGTGAGGCTGCCATTGCTATGGATCCCCATTTAAAAAGGACAAGAGCTGCCAAATTCCTTCCTGCTAATTTCTTTCTGACGGTGGACACCGGGGTGTAGCCGCTCAGATTTCACAGACTCACTACAACAGACAAGCATCATCATGAAGCCATTATCACTCTGTCTTTTGTGGCTCCGCCACTTTAGAGTCTTTCAAGAAACTCCCATGGGTCTTAACCCTGTCTGTGCTGCGCTTCTGCCCATTAATAATGCATGGAATATTTATGGCAATATTACAATTGCTGCCTCATAATGACAAATAAAAAAAAATAAAAAAATATAACCCAAGTGTAAAAGTACACGTTTGTCTATAAATTAATTAGAATTGTGTAGCCAGGAGGGCCTGTAAAGTTAGTGTAGAATTAAGGATTGTCATTTTCTGTAGGAAAATTATGTACAATAAAAGAAGATAATTTCAGATCATACAGGTCAAGAATTGATTATATATATATATATTCCATATAGGCCTATTATTTGTTACTGAGTTCCATTTGTAGACACAGATATAAAAGGGGCTTCTACAATTCACAAAGAAAAAAATAATAACGGTGTAAGGCCATCTGACCATTTAGAAGTCAGTTGTTAATTTAGAACAATGCCAAGCCCCGATACAATCAAAATTCGATCTGCTTTGGGAGGGGGGGAAATCTGGTAAATCAAGTTCAACAAGTTTTCCCAGAGCTGAATGGTCATGTCTGGTCCCAAAGGAGTCCTTGGGGACTCGACAGAACCTAAACGAGTAAAATGAAAAAAAAAATGAAAAAAATACCAGATATTATTATTTATTAATTTCTATAAAGCCATCACATTCTACAACAAATAGTAATATATATTTTTTTTATCAAGGAATAGGAGTTATTCAAAACAGCAAAAAAGTTAAATATTTAAGCTGGTTCATTATGAAAAAAATACATTGATTTTGCGGCACTTTTTTTCTTTAGACGTCATCTAACACAGGAAGGTTTTTATGGACAAGTGTCACTTAGCAAATATCAAGCTCAATGATTTCCACTCTATGTCTTTCAACGCTGCAATCGGTACTATTTACTGATACGCACGATCCATTGTTCTCCTGAAATCCTAGATTTACACACAAAGCAAGTGTGAACAGTTCATAATCATTTGCCCTGGTTAAGGTAGCATGAGACCCATGGTGATTTTAAGAATCTCAAGAATTTGTTTAGTGTGCTTAGTAGGCTCTAAAGATCTCATTTCCAAATTAAATCAAGGCTCATTGGGGAAAAGTACAGCTAAAATTCCTTTTAAACCATCCATAAGAATCTATGCACAAAAATGATAGGTGTGTAGTAAGATTCATCAGGAACAGAGTTTTCCAAATATTTTTACTTCTTCAGCAAGCCACGGAACCCTCAATGTATATTTGTACAAAAAAAAGGACATATTTTAACCTTTTCAGGGCCAGAGGGAAGATTAAAGCACAGATGTTAACGCTAAACATCTGCTTGAGAAATCAAACTATTGATTAGTGAGTCTTCCCCAAAAACCTGTAATCATCTATTAAAATCAAAGTCAAGGGCTTGATTATCCCTGGGATGCCTAACTGCAAAACTTAATTTGTAAGTAGAGATGTATGGATAGCATTTTATTTTTTATTATTATTCTTTATTATTTTATTATGTATATTCTTTATTATTTTATTTATTCTTTTATTATTATTTCTTATTTATCTTTTAATCAATGGAAAAAATATTTAGCGTATGCTATGGTGTTTAAATTATAGGGTTTTTGGCTTTATTAATTAACATATTTAATATTCTCAGTCAACCCATTGACAAACTCATGGGATTTTTTTTCAAATATTCTAGTGCTGTTTGAAGTGGTTTGATATGTGAAACTCAGCTGTATATATTCAGACAGAATGAGCTATTCTTTATAAATAATACATTGTTTTAAATTAAGTCTAAATACATTAAATGTTCAGTCCATACATACTCATCCTCCATTATCTCCAAAGATGAAGTTTTTTCCCATGTGCATATATCTACATTAAATCACTCCGGTAGAAGGCATGTAATCTGCTAATAGCTACAGAATATATTGAAAATGTATATGTAAGAGCTATAATATTGAAATAATATAATTATTGTTTTAATGCATGAATTACCATACTGATTTCAAGCAAAAAACATCCATAACATTTACTGGCAGACACATGGAACAGCCTCCCAGCAGAAATGGTAGGGGTTTATCTAGTGGGGGAATTTAAACATAGACGTAGCCATAAAACTATCCTGAATCATAGACAAAAATTAGGACTGATTAAGGAAAAAATGTTTCAATATACAACATGTATTCTATTGGCAATGTTCTATGCATTTTATCGTAATGGAAATGTAGTGTATGAGGCACACACAGGAATATTTTCATTCATTTAATATTTAATATTAATCTTTCATTTATGACATTTATATCGTTTACGAGCATTTCTTCTGAAAATATCAGATACTCCATTTCTGTAGCTAAGTCACGCTTACACCACGTCCACTTAAAGCATAACAAATAACTCATTCCATTCATTACCATAACACATACTAATCTATAAAAAGTACAATGGATGTGCAGTGTAGGCACAGTTCCTAATTAACAAATGCACAAGGAGCAAAAGCTGACGTCCAGACAAGTGACGGAAAGGGAAAGAGCTAAAAAGTGATTGTCCCAGCCATCAGAGATAGTTGGTTAGTATATTTCACTTGGAAGAAAAATGTCAACTTTTCTTTTCATGTGAAGGTGATGAATGTTATGGAATCTCTTCTCATGTATACTTCCCTCACACACACTATCCTCTTGGTCAGCATCTCCTTAATCTTTCGAAGCAATGCACATGAAGCCTGGCTTTCAGTTTGGTCTCCAGAGCTCATATAAACTATATCTACATCATAGACAAGCGTTATGCAAAGGGCAGGGGAGGGTTGATGGGATCAAAGCTTTCTCATGACCTCGATGTATATGATCTACAATAGGAAGCTTCAGCACGGACATCATCATTTTCCTCTCTGGACGTAAGGGGTTTATGGATACACACAGACGGAGTGAAGTTTGCTAAGCTACGTCTTGTAGTTTGCTTTGTATGCAGCTTAGGCTACAGCATTAAGTACAAGTCGTCCGTACCGCCATGTTTATCCTCATTTACTTTGAGAGAGACAACTTTTCAGATCTCAGTATTGTGACTTTGCAAAGTGTGACTGTTTGAAGTTCCTCAGAGTAGAGAAGAGAATCTCATTATTCGCGTCATTCCATTCACACAGGAAGCATAATGTTTTTAAATACCAAACAGATGATGCCGCATTTACAAGCACATGGAGGTTCCTGACAAACATGAGCATCAGTGATACTTTTCTATACATGACAATCAATGGCGACGACTTCTAAAAAACTCACTAAACCTCATGAAGGATTGACATAACGGATCAGAGACGAGCTGAATGGGCTGTCGTTTGACTATTTTGCTGAGTACATAAATTCCTTTTGTGCGAGCCATAAAGGAAATTTCCGACAACTAGGATATTAAAACTCCCAGGATACCAACAATAAAAGCTACCAAGGATTTCACAGGTTTTCACGGTGTTAATTAAATGATCATTTAACACAGAAATGTAAACATTGCCGCTTCTTTTACAGACAGCATAGCCCATTATCAGCCCGGCGCAATAAAGTACACGGTACTAATTCTCTGCATCAAGTTCCCACAACACTTTAAGATGCCTTATCGTGTCTAAGGTTAAGCATCTAGACAAAAAAACAAAGATAGCTTCTACTCAACTTCCAGTTCGGCTTTCCCATCATTCAGTGACCTAGGTAACACTTTTCAGACAGAAAGAACAAATTTAATTTTGCCAGCATTTTGTGAGGATTAGGGACAATTGTTGGCCTGCAACGACATTTCAACCTTTCTTTCTTATCCCCGCAATGTGGCCTTCCCTGGGTTCTAAGAGAGAACTCTGTTGGCTTAGAACGTAGAACAAACAGAACTTTAAAATAAGGGGTCTTCCATCACCTACACAATAGGAGAAGCAATGAGTCTTTCTTTTAGGATTTTCACAGCTATTCAATCAAGCCAAGCTCCTCAATGTCTATCACATCTGACAAGAAACAGAATCCATAACTCGTGTTCTTATTTTTCGCTCTAGAAACATAGATGATTTTGTGCTAATTTTCCTTCCTTTCTCATGAGTGAAGACCGCACCAAACTTCTACTGTAACACACTCCCTGGATTCTAGATCCATTGTTTGAGATGTTGTCTATGCTTCCCTGGCATTAGGGATTGTTCAAACTGTACAGTTACTTTGTAAGTTTGTCTGAAGGTAGATTAAAGTCCATGCGAAATGAAAATAGTGACCCGGCAGATAATCACAGGTTTATATCAGTTCATTGTCGTGCCTTTCTTTTCATTTGGTCAGCTAACTTATTTTATATGGATTAATAAATTATGTTTTTTTTGTGTAAACTTTATAGATTTTAGATACCCTTGTTTTCCCGTCATCAGGTTTCAGTTTCTAACTGACCAAGTCTTTACTAAACTGAACCTCAGCGGTGTCCAATATCGCTGGAAAGACAACGCTTCAAACCGCCCGGAGCCTTCCGCAGACTGCACGTCTTACGTGTCAAAAGAGCAAATCACAACAAGGACAGAGTACATTAAAGCAAAGACTGCATTAAAATGCCATAATCAACCGTGTCACTTGTGATTAAATCGGGCACTTCGCAGATTGTGCTACAAGTAGAGGAAATTATTTCATTATTTTACATCCCTTGGTGAACCTCAGGCGATATAAGATCCGCTCATTATTGTGCAAAAGCTATTATCCGTTGGCTGTCCTTGGAAAAAAGTTCTACTGAACCGGCCAAGATGCGTTTTAATTGTGCATCTGTAGAAACAAGAAAACAGAGACACAATTTCCTAGGTGCCTAACAATTTAAACTCCTCGGAATTGTTAGTCTATTATCAAATTTCTTTGTTATCATGGCCACCATAAAGCATCAGGTGCTGCTTCAAGCAAAACGGGAAAGAGAAGCATATCTTTGTTTATTTATGAATATGATCTTCTAAAAGGTTTCAGTGGGATACTGTTGCTGCTTCGAAACAGAGCCATGTCATTCAACTCTAGCTCTGCCCTGTTTGGGATACAATCTCAAGCGGATCTTCTGCAATCCTTCCCATCTACCTCATGCATGTCTGGATAGCAGAGCTCTAGGACTCTGTGATTATGACCATTTTATATGGTACTTTATCTAAAGGAAGGGAAAGTACATATCAAGTTCTTCAATTAAATAAAATGTATTTATTGATATAAAAACAGAACTATACTATTGCTAAACCGAAATGGAGGCGTTCACAGGGTCAGTGATGCAACAATAAGTTGTATATGAACAGTGGGTTGAGAAGTAGCTAGGTCTGATCACCCTCTGGGCACCAAGATTGTACTTATATTCTAATTATTTTTTACACTATAGGGAAATATTTAGGGCTCTCTTGTTCTCCATCAATCAAAAATGGTGGCGCCAAAATATTCTAATAAATGGTATTACAAGACAGGGGTTGTCTCTGAATCTATAACAATGCTGGCTCTAGATAATGCCTGTCTGATATTATATTTTCAATAAAAGTCATAAGCTAATTTACACATGTAAGCAAGCATGTACATTTCAGCGTGTATTATTTATCTGTTCAAGACTGTATAACTCTACATCCTACAGAGGCTTACCATATCTGGACTCCCACGCCCCTTAAATCTATACCATTGTCTTATCTCTATGTTTTCTATTTTGCTGTCGCTTTGGTCTTTGTCTGGTCATTGTGAGACATTGTGTTCAGAACACGCGTTATAGCCTCTGTCGTCTGCCAAGATTTCGATTGTGCCCTCTGATGCCCCACAGTCACACGAAGTGGCAGATCTACTCAAACAGAGGGGACTATTCAATGCGTTATTACCGGAACGAAGAGCTGCACAATGAAGACTGTCACATTGGAGACTTTATGAATGTGTGTCCCCTCCACCCATCGCTAAATTAGCTTGAAATTTTACTTTTGTTAATTATGAGTCACGTCACTCAGCGAAGAAAAAAAGTTGAACATGAGACACTAAAGTGGACTCGCTAAGGTTAATCAGCAGAGAATATAAAACGTGTATATGTATTCGTCCTAACATTTTTTGGCTATTAAAAAAAAAGTGCTGCATTTTCTGGGAACAAAGATAAACGGATAAAAACGAGTGAAGAGCATATGTACTTGGGCGTTATTTCATACATCGTAAAAATGTATTCGATTCCTTAACACAGCATGTTGTATAAAATGGGGGGGTCTGAGTATATCGTAGAAATCTTCTGGTTGCATAAAATAAAATCTGTCTGTATTACACATATATATTAACTCACCAATATGCCCTCGTTCATAAATCAAGACAAAAGAGCAAATTAACTACAGTTCACTGTGAACAAGAAACATAGAACACATGCCCAGAAATTAACAGGGCCTGTAGATTACTGCTCGTTAGACACAGTCCACTTGTTCTGAATATGTGAAATCTGCCAAAATCATACTTTAATACAGGAAAAATATAACAGAGAAATAGAGCACGGAACGAAAGACACATTGTACATCCTCTAACAAGTCCATTGTGTTCCTACCATAAACACTCCACTTGAAAGAGGTTTTTTTCATAACTACTAATTTAACCATTGCTATCGCGCTGGAACAAAATCTTAATTTATTTATTTAATTTTAGGTGCGATGACTCAAAAGGTTGGTAAGCAATGGAACAACGTCTCAGGAAACGCAAGCAGATCACCAGGTTGTATATATTTACAGATCTCTCCTAGGGTACCATGGCTCCCATCTCCAGAAGGATATCTTTCCAAAGGAAGCCATTGTCAGTCTTATTCTGTACTTTAAGGTAAGCTTACAGTGAGATATGCTAAATCTCCAGTAAAATTCTGAAATGGTAGAAACAAATATATAAGCAAAAAGAAATGAAGGAATATGCTGATCATATAGGCTAAATATTTCTCTACAACTGTTGAATCCATCACTCTGACCCATTGTTTTAAAGGTCTAACTAAAAACAAAGGGTTTTGCCCCACTCTGCTTTAGACAAGGATTTCTCAGAGGTCTGCGGTCCCAAAGTAAAAGCCACTGCCCAGATATTGTAGGCGGACAAACACCTGACACTAGGCACCTGTAAGTATCCGCAATGTCAGGAGCAAGACGTTGGAAAGACTGTCATGGGGCACTGCAGTCCATGTGGAGTACCAGAAACGAGGTACCTTGGTTCATAAACATTCGTATTAAATGTTACCTGATATTATGCTTTATGAAAGGATAAACGCTGCTTTAACATGTGATGTAGGAAGCCTGGCAAGAAACACACATTTGCAGAGAAACAAATTAAATAGGAAGTAGGTGAAAGCGAAACTGGTTTGGGGTGGACAGTCGTCTTAAAGTTTATCATGGAAATAAAACCGGCTAGCACTTTGATGGGGCAGTTAATGCCACAGTTGACTCCTCATGGACTTTGCACAGCGCAGCTGCTTCCCTCTTTATATATTAGTCATGGGACTCGCTTCACTTCTTCTCAGATACTTTCTGGAAAGAAAGCTGTTTTTCCAACACATATTGGCACTCCATCGAGAAACAACTCCTTTCCCCCTAATAGAGAATTAATATTGCTTTAGAAATAAAGACCGCGTGCTATGACATAAACCAGAAAACACCCTTTCTGTGCTGTTTTTCATGTATTTCAGGGCAAGTGCTAAATACAAGCATTGATTTAAAAACAATTTCAGTCCACGAGACAGGCAAGACTATATGCTGAAACGGAGACAAGGCCAAGAACAAGGTAATGTTCAAGATCTTACACCAAGTAGAAGAAACAATTCAGCAGACTCGGTTGGCAGAACTGCACTTTGCTGCCGAGGAACTGTAACACCGCAACAATCACCATTTTGTTTAAATGGAACTATGTAATATTCTGTACTAATTCCTAATAAATGGAATAAGTCGTTTGCTATCAAGCTAGTGAAATTCAGAATCCACATTCAGTGTAAGGTCTACGGAGAACCCCAGGGTTTTGAGGCTGGTTTCAGCTACAGTTTAGTTATCTCACCGGGACCTCATATTACTGAAAATATAGCCTCTAAAGTAACAACATTAAGGGGCGAACCCCCAATGTTCTTTGAAGGAACCAAATAAAGGGACTTGTTGGGTGGCCATGTACTGGCAGATTCCTAGGCTATCCAGGGACAGGGTGTGGGGGTCATTGAATTTTGACAGAGAGGAATATAAAAAGTATGTAATACACCAAACATTTCGTGTTCTAGGTCAACGTAATTTTTAATTATAAATTTTAATCAGCACAACAATGTCCTTTGCTAAACAGACTTCATCATTTGAAGACTGAGAATAATTTGCCTGTAATATAGTATCGTAGGGGTAAAAAAAACATTCTTTTGCAACAAGGATACATCAATCACGTACTGACATTCAAAATGCGAATAACCCTTTGCTCTTGATCAATGTTTCTTTAAAGGTATTTTCTTCGACAGAATGGGATTCTGTCTTCAAAGTTTTCTGTAATCATATATCATATTTCTTTTAAATGCCGCTTAAGGCAGGATTCTGCTTCCCAGACGTGCAAACCTAAAACAATCCAATACCTGTGACAGGCTTGGCCAAATTATTTGAGTCAACTTCTGTATGCGGATGAATTTCCATTGTTAATGTCACTGCGTTGAAAAGAAGTAGCTGGCTGGAAATAGGCCTGGGCCCCTCTGCTGTTATTTAAAGGGGCCCTTTAGCATTAAGGAGGACTGTTCCTAGTTGACACAGCATTCATGACGATATAGGAAGAGGCATTACGGCTAGATACATGGAGACACGGATAGGATGAGATACACCTGGTAACTCTTAGAATTTTCCCTTGTAAGCTGTGAGCTAACAGGGGTAGTAAGGGCAGTAGTCTGGCTCCACTTTTGCCACCTTTTCATCACACTGATGGCCATCTTACTTCCCAACCTGGCTCTGCTCCGTAGGAGCTCGAATAGGGAGGATACGGGGTCAGAATAACTGGAAAGTTTCTAGGTATGGAACACATACGGAACCCAAACATGTGATATAAACACACAGAATCATACAAAATATAATAAAAAGGAAACGGCGTCTTAGTTATACTATGTAATTGCGTATTTGTGCGTGTTAATATTTTACAGATAGATTCAACTTGACAATGTACGTTGCTGTTTAGAAAACACACATTTCTATACAATTATATAAAAATAACGGATCATGTTATGGATCGTCATCCTGCCACCGACTGAAAGGTCTTTAGTGTCCTCTTCAGAACAAAGTCAGCGGTAGCTATCATGGTACATCACTGCATGGGTAATGATGTCAATCTGTCGGACAACGGTAACCGTAGCAACTGTAACCTGCAATTTCTGTGTTACTGTTGTTGAATTTATTGTGGCAGGGGCCAAACTAGCTTAGAGAATAATGAAGCGGAGTAGTGTAGCGTCTGACACATCCAGTTCCCTACACTATAATCAGAAATGGCAGGATTCATTCAAGAATATTTGAAATTTACAGCTCCTCGGCAAGATCACTTAGAGTAACGTTCTTCAAAGTAAAAAGACGTCCCGATGAAGACCTTGAGCCCAATTTCTTGCAAATTATCAAATGACTCCAATAACTGAGATTATCATTATTATTATTATTATTATGCAGCAGGAAACTACATAAAAATACGCACTCGTGTTTGAAAAACACCATTAACAATTCAGAAATGTTGTGTTGATTTCCCAAACTTGTTTTATTTATTCTTAAAAACTACACATACTCCCCAGCATTGTTCTATGGGCAACGTGAAAGGCAGATTTGGATACTTTGGAAATGAGAGAATATACAGTTATTACAGTACTTCCGTTTGAACGTAAGATATTATTCTTTATATCAAAATATTATATATAATATTATACACGCATACTTATACACACAACATACATAACATACATACACACACGGTTGATGGCATGTTTCATTCTTTTCATATAAAATATTTAATATTATATATATATATATATTATATATATACATATACTGCATATACACATACGCATACACACACACACACACACTTGTATGGCATGTTTTAACACTGGACCAAGAGAGAAAAAGAATAATCCACATCTGGTAATTTGCCCCAACATCTGTATGAATGCATCCAGTTCTATAGAAATGATCCGATGGCGCAGACATGCTATTTGTAAGATATATCGCTGCAGGCCTCCATGTCCGCTGGGCAGTGACATTGTAAGTGTCGGAAGAGTTAAGTAGTTCATGTTTTTGGAATTCACTGGACGAACAGGCAAATTGATTTTTCCCCCAATGTGGACAATGAGCAGTCAAAAGCTGTTTGCTTCACGAGCGCACTCACCAGGCCCACATCCATTAAAGTAACTATTGTTGCCCAAACCTGTCATGAACATATAGGTCAACATAAAGAAATATTTAATCCCAGCCGGATATAACGAGGGACAGTTTATCCAGAGATTTACCTTCCATACATGTTCACAATAAACTGAGCGTAACATAATGTCGGTTCTCATATATTTACAGTATAAAGAACCACAGATATTCTGTAGTGCTGTACAAATAGGACAGTATACATGATGAGAGGTTTAGTTGGGGGCCTTACGGGAGAAGGTTCCTGGTTTTATGACTTTTTATTATGATTTGACTAACCAAACACATGCTATATTGCTATCCAACTGTTTTATATACGCGCCAGTTGTCCAGAATTCATCTTTCTAGTCTCACCATTGAACTCTAAAAATATTGGTCTCCTGACCATCATCCCTTTTTCCTGCACCGAAGTTAAGACCATTTAAAACCATATACCGCTGGCCGCTCCATGCCAAATGCCAAATCCCAGCAACGCATAAACGTTATAAAAAGAAACAATTCAAATAATTCCGTGCTGTAATTTTAAATACTACATGTATGAACTTGTCAAAGACTGACATGCAATGATCTAGAATCTGCGGGTTCTTAATGTCTAACTTTGAAATCTCACACATGGATACATGCAATGGCCACCAAGCAGCTTAGCAGGCATACCTGGAAACTCGCAGGGGGTTTTGGCCCGATGTCAGGGTAACGCAGTATAGAACCGACTCCTTCCTTTTCTACGCTGCCATGGTCATATAGAAGACCCCCCAATTGGTGCTTTTACTACCAGAAATGATTGCCATCCATGCGTGAAAGCAGGAGACTCAATGAAGTATAAATTAAAATAACGAAAAGCCAAGTTCTCCGTGTACTATAGCCATTTGGTTAACATATGGAATCTTCGCAATGGGTTTTGAAAGGGTTAATATTTGCGCTGTGTATGCACGTATATATAAGCACTTAACACATTGTGTATCAACGAGAAATGCTGGAAATATTATCTTTAGATCCCCAGTATACATGTTGACCTGATAGTAAGGAATTCTGGTCCGGTGCCTTAAAAGAAATGCGAATTTGATGAAAACACGTGAAATCGATTTATTTATAAGGTAGAATGATGTTAAACAGCCACAGAGGGACACGTTAAGGAAGAGGGGCAGTGCTTTTCTCTGTGACTGTTATCTGTTACTAGCTATATTAGTAAGCCACTTTGAATGCTAATAATGTACTTTATTTATACGGTTTATACTCATTCCAAACAAATTCTAGAAAAGAGGGACATTGGGGAGGAAAAATGTAGGGATTTTGGTTGCGAAGTACAACTATTCCAACTAAAGAATGACACACGATAGGTCCAGCTGTAGTAAAATTTTCTATTTAACCGTGTAGAAGGCACACGGGGGAAAAAAGAGTGAATTCTGCATTGAGGTATAAGTGATTTGTACGCCATGACCCGGCTACCTATTCATCTATTTATTCGCGCAGAAACTATCAGCCATAAAATACCTTCAAGTCACATTGATCCCAGCAAAAAAAAAAATTATACAAAAAAAATGACCCTATGTCTCATTTATACTCAAAACATATCCCTTCTCTTTTACTTACGCTGCCCATCTGTCAGCAAGTGCTTGTAATTTTATTACACTGTCCTGTATTTTATGCAGAGTTGGTATTATTTTACAGAGTTCTGTTAATGGACTGGATAAATGGAAATGCTCTTTAAACGAGACTCCTGCTCCAACAAACACAGCTGCAACTGTACTTCAATTTCCAAGGCAGCTACTTGACCTGACCATGCGCTGCTCTCGGAGCTTGTGCAAAGAGTAACCGGAGCACAGAGCAAAGGGAGAGTGCAGTACACCGCTGGCGGCAATCGACCGTGCCTAATCACGACTCGTATACGCTGAGCCCTCTTTCGCTTTCATATTGCTTTTAGGCTACAAAACAAGCATTTTGTCCCCTTTCAGCTGGCATCTCATTTACAAAGAGAGGTCAAACCGTGATGATCGCGCACAGGAGCTGGAGGGAACCGGGACGCCTTGCGTATGCATTAGTGCAAACAATATTTAAAAGGACGGGGCAGAGAGGAAATTAAGTTAAAAACAAAAAAAAAATGCATCTTGAGTTTCCGTTCCCATCCACAGAATAGAGGCTTTTATTGCTCGTTATTCTGCTCGTTTGGGATTGTTCAGCCCTCGGCCATACGAAACGCGAAGTGCTTACATTACGCGCAGTACTGGAAATAAAATGTCCTCTTTAAACCGGCTTTTAATAGCGTGGGGTTGACTACCGAGCCGGCTCGTGGGAGGCAAAGGCAAATTTTAACCATTTGTGTGCCACAGAGTTCCAGCACATGGTCTAGGGACTCTATAGGCGGTCCAGCGGAAAGCAATGGGGTTTGTCGTTACCCCTCTCGCAGACCCTGGGGTTTATCCGTCGTGAGATGAATTGCCGCTTTAAGTGTGATAAAGGATTTCATCTCACAACAAAAAATGTCAGGGCTAACTCGCCCCTTCGTGCAGAAGAGACCTTCTTGATTCTCTGCGGTGAGATTCAGAAGCCCGCTGTAGAATATCATTTACAAAAAGCAAATAGAGTTTCATAATGGTCGGTTGTATTTAGTGGGAACGAGAGAGACACAATATATGACGCAATTGTGACGCAACATTTAGTTTTTTTTTACTTTGTTCACCTACAAAAGGTAAAACAAGCTGACAATTCCTAAAAAAAACCCAAAAAACCCAGGAGCCGCTAAAAACCTTAATAAGACGGAAACGCCGTTTCTACCCAACCAGCGCGCTCCCCTTGCTTCTGGAGAGTTTATTGGGTTTACCGTTGTGGTCTGTAACGAGCGATCTCGTATACCTTACTGAAATTTAAGCCTGGATCGTTACACAATCGCACTACGCCGCACTCCAGGAGGATCAATCAACGTCAGCGGGAGTCCGCATGAAAACAGAGAGCCCCATCTAGAAAGGACGGACTCCTTTAACGTTGTTTCTTTTTTTATAGAAGTAAATAACGATGTGTTGCGTGTCCATTGATTTCACCGTATTTTCCGCACGGGTAATGTGTTTTTAAAAGCTTGGATGTGCCATTAGACGCATATTTGCTTTATGGCGCGATCAGCAATCACCCTCGGGCAGAGGAAACTTAACACTCCTAATACTTCTGTTCTGCGTCCTACACGGAGCGCTGTGCTCGACGGACTACCTTGTACACCAGCGCAATGCATTATGTCATTTCAAGCAGGGCGCTGGCCACACCTGATTTCAGCGCGCTGGAAACCAATTACTTAGTGTATATTTCCAACCCAGTTACGCAGGTTTTGTTGAAACTCACACTCGCTGCAACGTCTCTCTCCGTAGCCTCTAGCCCTATCCTGAGGGTGCAATTCAGTAAGCGGAATGCAATCTTTCCCCTTTTCCGCAGTCTCTGTCCGATTATTTGATTATTTTTTGGCCTGCTAGTACGGTTAACTCTTTGGATGCCGGAGGAACAAGCACGACCCCCTGGCAACCATTCGCACAATTAACCCCTTGCGTGTCAGAGGGTTTTGCAATCCTCTGCTCAGACTCTGGGTGCATGAAGGTTTAAAGGGCGGTTTGAGGTTATATGACAATGACATCATCGCACATCCAGTTAATTGAAAATATACCTGCTTTAGCAACATTTCTGGACGTTAACCTTTGTCACAGAAAGGAATGCAGATAACGATCTACGAGGAGACATCTGGGAGATTTAAAAAACGCATCCAAACTTTGCTCTCGTAGCTTGGAAATGACATGGTGGCTACACGCTTCATGGATTCAAAAGAATTTGGTTGCCAGAAAATAATGATTACTTCTTTACTCATCACCTTTAACATTTCTCTAAAAATATAACTATAAAGATAAATAAAAACGTCACATATTATCAGTGAAGCACCATCTCACACATACACTTGACAACTGTCCTTGATTCGCAGTGACAGTCCCTAGTTTCGATTTTGTTTCATTATCCATTGGGTTCTCCCTCTTTTTTAACTCTTTTAGCACCAACGGGGCTGATTGTAAGCTGTATTTAGCAGCTCTTGTTATATGATGCTAGATTTTATGATAACCGACTAATGGCAGATGTGGTGCTTGTGGTAATTATATGAAGATGAGATCAAAGTAAGTACCCGTCGTACAGAGATATGAGTAGGGTTTGATATGCCATATCCTTTGTATCAACTAAAACTCATTTAAAGCAACAAAAACCAGGCAAAGCTATACTTTGTGTTTTCCAGCACATTAAGCACTTTTAGCCTGCGACACCCAGAAATTTGTGTTTTTTTATATTTTTGGGGGGAATCTGGTCACAAGCAAATTATGAAATTTGAATATAAAGTAGCAAACGTGTACTTTAGGGCGTTGATTTCCACAGACAGGTAACCCCACAAAAACAAAGCAATAATACGACCGGCTCCTTATACATGACGTCTTCACCAAGTCATTGACTATACCCTGATATATATATATATATATATATATATATATATATATATAAAAAGGCAAATTAGTAAAAGTGGAACAGTCAGTGGGAATGTTTACTGGTTGCTATGGTGATTGCACAGCACATTAAATAATTAACCATTGCTATCTTCTTGGTTAAGGTTATATAATATTTTATCATTATACATCATTTACTGTCCTGGGGAGAACTCGCTTTGAAATCAAAGTGTTTACATCCATAGAGGGGACCCTAGCTTGGTTTTACACATTGGGGATCTAGTAAATCATATTTACCCTTTAAACACTTGTATAAACTTCACATCATGTTGTTAGTTGGACACAAAAAAACCCCACATTTAAAACCAGCTGATAAATGTTAATAAAATTGTAAAAATACTTACAGTCTGAAGAGCTTCGGATTTCCCAAAAAAAGCAGTTCAGGGAATACCTGGAGGTTATTTTTATTGAGACGCCTGAAAGAGGAAAAAACAAAATTGTTGTTAATGAGGCCATGAGATCTAGAACCTTTTTCTTACGAACGTAATATCTACTTACATATTGCTAATGGTTAAGACAATCAACGCAAGGTGAATGCAGATTAATGGGCCAAGGAATCAGAAAATATTAAAAATATAGTTAAAAATTTTAATTATTATTATTTTAATTATCTTAAAAAAATTTTAAAAACATAAAAAATAAAGAAAATGAAATTGTGGGAAACATAGCTTTGTGAAATCAACCATACCCTGAAAACATGGAATCCGATAAATTAAGATTAATTATCCAATGGGACAGTATCCTACCAAGATCCCATAATATTTTTGTTAAGATATAAAGAACCCTGATCGTAAGCTTACAATCTAGAGCATACGAATGTCACAAATATTTTAAAGACATCTGCTGAAAGCATGCAGTTTTTATATTTATATATCCTTTAATGTGTACCGCTTAACAAACAACATAGTGTACCTTACTTATATTTGCAAAATCGCTCATTTATTGTTAATCTGCTAGGTACATGAAACGAGGATTTGCTGTACTATCCATGGGGCACTTTGAAAGAATACATCATTAAAATATGTGAAGAATGCCTGCTTGGAACGCTGCCCCGAGGAATGAAGCGAAATAAATGAAGACAATAAGAATTGTTACGACAAACCCATATCGGCTGTGTGTTATGTTTCAGATCTGGGGATCGGGGAGTGAATTATTTTATACAGTTTTGCATCTAAGGATGTAGGGGCTGTCTAGGCAATGGTCGTTAGGGGAGAATATGCAGGAATATCGACATGGGAAAAATAAACAGCTATCCCGTCTTGGAATTTGAGAAAAGGTCTCGAAAGAGTTTCTCACCATCATTTAAAATGAAAGTCCACAGAGAGAAGTCTGCGTGGCAAATGGTGCTATATTCTCATATGAAAATAATGGGTTTGACCAAAACCAAGAGGTTTTTAAGGCTCTTTTTTAGTGGATAAGAAATACTGACATTATACAGAAACTGTAACCATGCAACAAACACATAGGTAATTTCCGTCTGCTTTCCCGATGGGAAAAGCCATTGGAACGTCCAACGGGTGATAATTGGAATGTCCAACGGGGTGATAAATATATTACTCATCTCCTCGGATCTTTAAGTGTTGGGATAATATATGGTATGTACTGAAATAAAGAGTAGGAATAAACTCTAATTGATAAATACAGAAGACTATATCTGCCAACACTACTATATGATACAGCTATATGGTAAATTTTGTTTATTTAGTTATATTATGGTATTCTCTTTGGTGAAGAGGTAATAAATACACAATGCCACTTCTAAGGTCATGTAAAGGTCATAACTGCATGTGTTATTTTATATCATATTTTCATGATTATCCTGTATTTGATTATTTTTTTTGGCATAGATTTATAATCTATGCACGTTTATTAATTTATAATTGATTACATTAGAAGGTTTCTTAATAGTGACTTTGTTCTTAGAAGGAAGATCAGAGGAGAGAAAACCTCAAAAAAACAACAACATTTGACTCCTAGATTTTGATTTCTGAAAATAACATTGTTTCCACCACCTCAGGAATAGAGAAGGATTAAAAAGATACGTTGTTGTTGTTGGAATCTGAAAGATGTGATTGGCTGTTGAGGCCATAGGCTGCCTATCTTCCCCATGCTGTCCCACATGCCAAAGCTCTAAGGACATAAAGCTCGCGGTATCCTACTGATATTACTTCTTGTCAACTTCAGAAAGTCATTGTTTTGCTCTGAAAATGACAATTTAAAATAGACCTACGGCGTTGAACGGTTGTTACTTTATTAATATATTCCAGTAACAAAAAAAAAAAGGAAAAATAAAAATAACTGAATATAATAAAATGCAGTGTGTAATTCACAAAGTTCATCGTTCTGCCTTTGCGTAGTTTCGCTTGAACCGGTAGGTATCTTTGTTCCAACACTAACACGACCGGCTACAACACGAGTCAGTGTTTGACGAAGAACTCTTTCTACAGATTTCATTTATTAGATTAAAAATGGGATGTATTAGAATTGAGCTTTTCACAGTCTTTTGTTTGGTACGTACAATATTGTTAATATCCTGTTAATTTCCAAGCAAAGTCCGAATAGTCTCTTGGTCGGGCACCCCTCCCTAGTCTTCTTTAGCTTGAGTATAAAAGGCATAGTATTCTGAATTCCAGGGTCCCAAGGAGATGAATTGGCTGTCAGATAACAATACACTTCCATCAGTTGGATTTGGCACATGTAAACAGAGTGGATTCTCTTAGCTTATCCTCACAAATATGAAATATTTACTTTTAGCCAACAGCTGGGAACCGGGTATAAAAGAGATGCTCGCATAGATCTTGGTCTCCATTCAAAAAAACAAGATCCTCTGTCTCTTTTTTTTCACCGTTCTCAGGCACTGATTTCTGAGAAAGATCTAAGTGGACCTCGATATAAAGGAAATTGTGACCCCATCACATCTAGTGGACAGTTGCTTTCAACCTAGCCCGATAGAAGTGGCATACCTTGATGTTTTAGCTTTCTCACTGGCAGAACCACATTACACATCTATGGAAACCGAGACAAGTACTTCGTTTATAACATTTTCCACCCACCGAATTACACGATCGAATACAAGTTCTGTTTGCTAATAGCAATATGGCGCACTCTGTTGCGTGACAAAGTAGGCAAGCAATGCATGCTCACTACAATCTTTTGAAGAACTTTTTTGTGGAGGAACTGCAGAATGATTAAGTAGTTATTTTAATATAGATTAAAACATAAATCGCTATCAAAAACTATAGGTAGCTTTGACTCAAAAATAAAATTTGCAGTTTGAAAATCTTTTTTTCTAAGATGGAAAGTATTTAAGTCAACCATGATTATCCTAAGCTAAGTGAGTGACATGGAGAACGATCCATTGTCTGCTGGTGGAGGGCTTGCATTGAATTGTATAGCCTCTGGTATTTAAAGGTTTAGCAAAGTTCACGAGTAGATGAGAGATGCAGGCCCTTTTTGATATAGAATGCAAAAAACGCCCCGGGGATGACTTATTACTTAGGTTCCACAAAGTGTAGTTTCTACATGGTTTCAGTATGCTTTCAGTTTTTTTTGTCTTCTGGTGTTTCCTGAAATTGGCCAACTAGTGCTACCCTGAGGAGGATCAGCTGAGCCTTTAACAGGGACATATCGCCCAAATTGTCTTGTAACGAGCCCATTTACCGTAGTACCCGTCCCTCACATTGAGCTACCTTACGAGGCAGAACTCTGGGATACGATGTTATATACCAACATTTGCATGCAGATGATCCAAGGGTAAAATGTAATGCTATTGAGCACCTATAACTATATATATACTGTGTATAACTGTGTGTATGCCAATAGCCTTTAATATCCATTCTGTACATCTACATCATTATATCTTTTGGGGGGTTCATTTATTTAAATTTAAACTGCATTCTGTATAAATTCCAATAAAAATAGAGGACTGAAGCCAAGTAAGCTGCGGAACTCACTTCAAGTACATAAAACCATCCCTTGTGCATCTCCATATAGTTTTACTAGTTATATTACAACAACAACAACAACAAAAACAACTTCTTTGTGTATCTTCATCAGCATGCGACTGACATTCACCGGAGCATAAGGAGAACAGATGGAGTCGACACTTCACACTTCACACTGGTCATTCACGTAGTTTTAAAGATGTTAGTAATAACAGCTTTTTGGTTTTGTTTAGCTATGCCTTACGTTAACTGTTTCTGAAAGTGTGTGTTTAATACACTTAGCCATTAAAGGTATTGGGTTTGGTTTTTTCCAATCCACTTTTGTGATTTCTTTATTACGAAAGTACCCGGACTCCTGATGTTTGTAATGAATCCTATAAGGCTGTTAGTGGCGAGAGAGTATCCAGGCCACCTAAATTACATGTTGTTAAACGCTGCCTTTGACCTGCATATGTGTGAAACTACTGAAAGCTTAACACGGCACAGTAAAATAACAAATAACACATGGAGCCGAATAAATACAACAGTTTTCTCCCCCATGTACTATGAATTAATGGGTATGACTTTAGTATAGAGTTGCAGTTTTAAAGCAGTAATACTATAGTAACCTTTGGCAATAGACCTCTTTTCTTTTTTAAACACCAAGACAGCATGGGCTCTTGTTCTGATTTTATTTAAAATCGATTAGACTAAGAAAAACTACCTTTAGCATTTAACAATGTTTTGAATCGGACAATATAATCAAATTCCAAATATCAAAGGCAAGTCAGTACTCCTTTAAGGCTGAAGTCTGCCTCCCGTTAATCTACAAAGGTAAAACAAATTTACTTTGTTGATATACAACAGCATTTTCTATATTTCTTAGGCATGAAAAACATCAATTAGGCATGTCTGGTTACGATTCCAGATGTTAAGACAGAAAATATAACAACTCTGATGAATTCATTTGTTAAAGAATGCCCAAAGAAATAAAAAGTTCGTTTTTCAAGAATATTCCAAGCAAACTCAAATGTCATACTTTATAAACATAATTTTTAATTATTATATTTTATTAAAACTATATGTTAATCTTTAAGGAACAGTAACGTGAAAGATAGGCAGCACGAGTGCGCTACAAAGCTTACAAATGCTGGATATCATAGGCGCATCTGGCGGATCAAACCCCCAACAACATGAAACCGCCGCCATAGAATGTAAATTATTTTGAAAACAAGAACATTTGTTGAAAATGAGAAACACTCAATGGGGAAAATAATATTATGGGGGCTTTAGTTTCTTAAATAGGTAAAGTTTCCCCACTTTTAAGGGATGCATATTGCCCACATGCCCACAACAGAGGTCATACAATCAGAAAAGTGTGAGATATATGAAGACCCATGATATATAAGAAAGCTAGTCGAGTGAATGTTGATAAAGTACAATTTACAAGCTGGTAAAAAATAATCTACATCGATATGACTTTATTTCAGGAGATTCATTGATTCTTCTATTTAAAGATAGCCTGTATGTTAAAAAGTTATCCTGGAAAGCATATGATTGAGAACTACGTGCCCAGGAAACTATGCCGAAGAAAAAAGCTGGATATTTCCCTTGAAGATACTTGAGATGTTGAGATGTTGACACTGGACAGAAGACTAAACATATCCAGCGCAATAAAATACCCCGCCAGATAGGTGCGCGGGCTCTAAAAGAACACACACAAAGAAATGCAGCCATGGGTGATATGTCTTTCCTTACGGATGATATCTGTACTCAAATCATTACTTACTGTCAGTGATTGTGTTATCTTAAAGGGCATTGGAATTTTCATGTTTAAATAGCGCTGAGGTTATGTCATCATAACCATGAAACAGAAAATGGCAGAACCAGTAATGATTTCCCATTTAACGCACAACTTCTCCTAAATCAGAAACAAAAAGCAGTCTGCAATATAGACTATTCCAAGTCGGACACGGTATTCATCAGCAATAGCTGGAGACCTGAGGGTTGGCTTGTACATGCTATTTTTTTCCTTTAATACCTAGAACATAGAAGGTTAAATGATTTCTCAAAGACTTAATGTACTTTAAAGTTCCACGGACTTTTTAATCGGAATTATATATTATTATTATTATTATACTCCTTCTAGATTGTAAGCTTGTTTAAACAGTGCCCTTATCATCTGTTATTGCTCTAAGTAAAATTGTTATGTTATATATTTCTTTTGAAGTCCTGTTTACCCCTTGTACAGCGCTACAGAATATGACTTATAGTTTGGGCTTTGCAATTCTTACCTCTGTTTAACTGTTTAACTGTACACTTCATTATTCTGTTTCTACTTAATAGGATCCCCCTTACCCAATGTACTTGTAATGATCACTGGCAACAGAGTCATGCTGGACCCAAAGTAATGTCGCATTGTATTATCATTATTATCATTTATCATTTATTATCATTTAACTCAGTGAGGCTGCAGATCGCCATCGCCTACAGATATACTTATAGAAGAAAATGGCAATTCCGAGATATTTATTTTCCTCAAAGGCACACCTTCCACCACCTGAAATACTCTGGCCTTTGGATTATCTAATTAAACTGATATTTAACCGATTTATAGATCTATTGTCACCTAAGTGAACTCATTTGGGGTCATGAAATCAATATAAAGGATCCTCTAAAAACAAACGCCATTGCATAAGGGGTCTTCAGAGTTTATACTCTGGGGATCATGGTAGAATAAAGTATGGTAGAATAAAGTATGGTAGAATAAAGTATGGTAGAATAAAGTATGGTAGGCCTGGGACCTATCCTATGCTTAAATAAGCATTTACTAAAGCCTGAAAGTGTCCAGAAAATACATATGGGGGTCATTGGTGTTGTTTTTTTAGAAAGGTGATTAAAAACTATTTTTAAATTTAAATCCACAGCAGTCTCCGTGATATCCAATGGAATCGACCTATCTCACATTCAAGGATTTCAGACCAGTAAGATTTTTTATAATATTGGACTACAAAATGCTAAATTATTATGTCCTGTTTTGTTCTTATGCCACCAGTGCCTTCTTGTTTACTTAAATGTTGTTTTTAATGTAAAGTTTTTTTTATTATTTTGGCCCAATTTTAGATTCCAAGAGGTCTTTGGGATCAGCACATTAAAAAATGTTATAATAACCAAAGCAACGCTACTATTTATCCAGTGTATTTTATACACACTTGATTAATGCTTAATGGGGGTTGGCCCATAAGGAGCTTGCTTCTATACAGGTAAATAACCACTTAAATTTTTTGGTAACTAAAAATCCAAATTCCAAGGGGAAAAAAAACTATTTTACAACTAAATTACAAAAAAACATGAAAGCATTATAGATCAAAATAATTTAAAAAACATGTTAGGCTATATTTGTCCATAAAAGTGAATACAGAACATTTTCAAGTTAAATTCCCTTTAAAAACATAAAGGATGAGCAGGATATGCCATAATCCGCTTACTTACAAAGTTTTAATAACCCTCCAAACATGTGTTTCGTTCAATTGATTGACATTAGGCTCTGCCTTTCCCTGGGAAAATTGCATTCAGCCATACTGGATATTTATATCTATCTGTGACTAATGATGGCTTCATAATTACACAGCAGGTACAGCGCACAGATTGACAAACTGCACAATCATCAACAAACAATGCTTTAAGAAAACAATTACATAATCCCAACATTGTTTTCAGACAAAAACAACAAAAGTTTACGCCGAATTGGGTTGTTAGTTCCAACAATAAGAGAAATCGAATATCTTTTGCAGATTCGGTCTTTTAAAGAATGGAACTTTGATCGTAATCTTTCCAAACTCACAAACTGGAATTTAGAGAGATTACAAAAAAACACATACTCAATGTTTACAAGTTATTATGTGTTTTTTTTATTAATATCTACATTTTGAATAAAAAAAAAATAATGATTTTTGGGTTTTTTGGGGGCGCTGTAGCTTTAAGTAAACGCCACACTACAAGTACACAACTACGGTAAACAAAATACAACGTACAGTGAGGTCACAGTTTAAGAATACTTACAGTCTGTCCAGTTCTTTCAAGTCTTGGAATGCCCCCCTTTCAATCGTGCTAATCTTGTTCTCCATGAGCTGCCTGAAATAAGTAAAAAACTAAATTTGTCCAATTGTAATCATTAATCATCTAGCCATTAATACTTTCCATTTCTAAACTCCAGTGGCTGCGATCTTGCAATTTTAACATGTTTATTAATTCACACATTTCAAATCCTGCCTGAAATTTCACATCCAATTTAATGAGTTCAAAAGATATCCAGCCATGGGGAACAAGGAAAACAACGGGTACAAAGGGAAAGAAAATCATTCAGATTTCTGAAACTACTATGGATATGTTGAAGAATTTACCTTTTTAGTTTTTTCAAATGTCCGCCCTTTACTAAGATTGGTAATACATAAAAAAAAAAACATTTATCTAACTTATTAAATAAACTATTGTGCTTTTTTTATTTCTAACAAAATAATATTGTTTAATTTAAATCATAATTTAATTCGAGGCATGGTTTAAATGGAGTAACTTATTATTATTTGAGAATGTAAATTACTCAAAATCTCATTTGAAAAAATATAGAACTTAATAACAAACTAGCATTCATAATAATGTGAATATTTATCTAGAGGCTTACAATATAACTTGTAATAAAAGACCAGTTATAATTTATGGACATGTAACATACTGAAATAGGCAAAACTTTAAAACAATGAAGAATATTCAGATAATATTTTCTGAAATATATGACGTTTGTATGTCAACATAATTTTATAAAAGTTAAAAACAGACAATGTCTGGGCTGAAATTAAACAGGAATATCCTCCAATTTTATTAATATGTTTGAAAACATTGACAATTATGACTAATTACTTGCAGGTGACAGTTGTTACTAATAAAATGCATAACTAACTAAATAATAAATTGTTCAAAGCTGGTTTGGAATGAAAAAAAAAACTTCTTTATATGATATATATATAATATATTATATAATAATAATTATATATATATAAAATTTCTATATGGCTATAGTCAATTTGTAATTATGGTTTACGTTCACATTCAATAATACTTACAAGACTCGAAGATGTCTTAGTCCAGCAAAGTCTGTCTTGGTTATTCTTGTGATATTATTGCCATTCAAATCTCTGGGAAAAGGCAAGAATTATAGTAAAACAAAAAAAAAAACACATGTTAGTATTTGAATTCCGTCCATTTTTTTTCTTCATTGTGGCTATAGGAATCTGTTAAAAAGTCAATATTTTCTTGAAAGATAGGTGGCTTCCAAACTTCTTGTGAGTGGTATATTTTGAAGGCTTATCTCCAAGGAATCTCTAAACACAGCTTAAGGCATGGTGTAAGAACACCATAAAATGATTTTAGTTAGACTTTAAACAAAATGTAAACTGTGGAGTGCATCTTAAAAGAACTTTTCACCAAATCTTATCTTAATGATGTTGTCATAACAGTGCATGGTTTTATAATCTGATAATATTTACCTAAAAAAGTCCAAATATCTTTAGTTGCATAAGAAGTGGTCCACTATTGGAAAGATTATTTATTATGGAATAAGTTGTTTTTCTGGGACCTAAGGGGGGGGCATTAAGTAATGAAATGATGCACACATAACATAAGTTCCTAAACAAACTGTTCGGAGTGAGTATACAAGTATAACTTTCAAGTTCAAGAGACCCACATTACCCTGTATTATCTTATTATTTTAGCATTATTTTTTTTTTACTTAGGACCAACACAGCAGTCTTAGATTTAAAAAAAAAAAAAAATTAATTAAGACAATTGTATTTGTTTCCAACTGGATTATGTGTGTTTGGCTTTCCTTCTGTGTTATTTTTAGGTGATAGCTGGTATCTCAGTTCACAAATTAACTTTACCCCTATGATCGCCAGCATGACTGTTACTGAAATATTCACAACATTTTCACTTGTGGAATTGCTTTATATAATAATAATAATAATTAATCATTCTAAAGTACTCAACTAATGGACAACTTATCTAAATGTGAAACTTGATTGTATTTTTTATATGCTAATTGTTTTATTTTTACTTCCATGAACATCTACAACCTCAATTATTAGCATTTATGGCTAGCAACAGGAAAGCAGTAAGGATAAGTTATATGGCCGCTTGGTAAGAACCAGCTATATGTGTCTACTTTTTAAAACTTGTATATAAAAATCTGAACAAACCACTATCGCAATACTTTGTATCTCAAAACGGTTATCTAATCACTAAACACAATAGTCCACCGAAGTTCTTCAACCAACAACCCAACTGTTGTTTGAATGGAGATATTCAGAAACTAAACTAGTCTTGAAATATTTAGTACAATATCACTGGGAGCGTATTTGGGAATGGCAGTGTACTCAAAGCATTGTTTGCCTAAACTTTGACTTCTCAACTCCCTGTGATGTTATCAGACCTGTCAATCTATTGAAATTATGGGTTGAATCTATACTGTAACAATAACCCTCTATTTTTAAAATGTAGCTGTTGAAAAAACACGCATTTTTCCCCGCTACACACCAGCTACATATTTGCCATGCTTGATGCTTTCTATACATCCACAAATTATGATAATGTCACCGTCTTTCAACGCTGTGTAAACACCGCAAAGTGAAAAACCTGAAGTCAATGGAGTGAGAAATACCACCGCAGTCTATTGCTCAAGGCATCGGCAAGGAAAGTGTTAATACTTTTTATTTTCCACAAAAAAAGGGAAAGAAATGAAGGCAAGATAATACGAATTCTCAGAATCCACATACTGGGATGTTTAAACTTTGATTTAGCATTTTCCGTCCACTCAACTCATCCCCTATAAGTGAAACTGACAGCTTTTCCCTGATAAAATCAAACCCCAAGACACAACTCTGTCCCATTATCAAACAGACGATCTTGTAACGCTGCTCCTGTATTTCTGTCTTCTAGCTAATGATTAGTTCATCTACTAATAATGAACAGAAATCATCCTGCTAGTAGATAAGATATTTAGAAAAGCAGATTGTGCCATTAAAAATAAAAAAAACTATATTCACCGGCTATAGCTTTTACAAAATTCTGCGGAAACCTCTGAAAAAAAAGAGACTTTTTTTACGTATGAGATGCAGAAATTGATTGAGTTCTACGGCTTCCGTTTCTAGGGGACTCAAGAAACGAGCATTAATGTTGATAAGGCATTATTCAACATCTCATTAAATATAAATATTAATGACCACAGCGCTACAAAGAGTGTTATGACTGGGCAGCTTGCAAAGGAAGGCATGGCGTACTGTAATAGGGAATCAAGATTTTATTGACATCATCTGCCTTGCAAAGTGTGCGCTTACACAACGATTGCAAACATATAGATCGGATGCCTTCCGCCAATGGCGATATTATTCCTTGGTTATTTTTGTTCTTTCGTTTTTTCCTACATGTGATGTTCACTTACCTCTATGCCACATTTATCTATTTTAACCTCTAGCCTGGAAGAGGGCACGCAGAAAAACAATTGCCTCTCTTAGTTTCTTCATGCGAAAGCGTTTATAGCATCTACATAAATGAGTCTCTTTCTACATAAAAATATTAGGAATATATAGATATACAGTTGTAAAATTCTGGTTATATATATACTCACAAGCGTTCGGTGTTCCGTGGAATGTTACGAGGCACACTACGTAGAGAAAGCCCATGACAGTCCACCGTGGTGCCAGAGCAAGAACACTGAGCTGGACAGGGCTGAGGTGCCACCTCGCTCAGTATCACCAACACTAACCCCACCGAAATGGACACCTTCCAGAACCCGATGCCGCACATCTTCTTCTTCAAAAAGCCCGCTAACATTTGCTTAAACCGCCTGACAAACCACCACAGGAGAAAAACCAGAAAATTATTGTTTAAATTCCCCCAAAGCAGAAGGTAACGGCCAGACCGATCTGGGTCTGATCTTTCGAGAACTTGTTTTATTCACAAGTTTTCCCAATCCGGCGTTGAATTCAACGAGAGTACTTGCTTATCCAAACTGCGCGTTTAAGGAACACGTCCGAGGACCAAAGACAACTTCTTTTTTTTGGCGGACAGCAAGCTTTTATATTCCCGTCAGATGTTACAGAGTTGCATGTGATTTTTGCCTTCAGCAAGCAATCCTTCAGGCTGTGAATGAATCCCCGTATCTCCGCCACGCTCTCGGTTCTGCTTTTGTATTACTCCAGTAGGCTTAGTCTATGCAGTAAATGCCGGTAACACCAGGCAGGTACATTAACAATAACTTAGTTTTTTTCCCCTCTCACTGGATAGCATCTCACGGCAGCCCCGCTGTCGATACAGAGAATGCACGATACATGCTGTTTCCCACAGCCTGTCTGCTAACTAACTGCACATTGGAGTCTGAGAAGAGGAGGAGGCTCTCCACGAAACACACGGCTCTTAAAGGCACAGCACCTTACACCGGCCACTTTCTAAAACCAATAGCATGGTCCTACTTAAACCCACTAAACCACATTTCTTTAGAGCTGAATGCCTCCTACAGGGCTGCAATGCGATCTGTCACCAGCATGGGAAGATCCTCCCTGAAAAAGGAAAAAAAAAAGGAGAAATCCTGATAAGGAGCAGACTTGTCTCAGTGCTGGGGGCAATCTTTATCCCTGATTATTCAGATGACCACGCCAAAGCCAACACGAACCCTTTTTTCTACCGATCAATTAAATCATTGGTAGATAATCGGTTGATCTCCACGAGCCATGCGCTCATATAGATAACGTAAAAGTACACGGATGGCAATGAAGTCAGTTTACTTTAGCGATAACTTTTTTTTCCCTTCTTTTAATATCGCTGGGAGTTATTTTTCAGCTTTCTTTTTTCACTTGAAACAATATAAACACGACTTTTATAGTAACAAATTCTAGCAACACATGGAAAAAAAAAGTATTAAAAGTGTTTAATCAATTGCTAATCAAGAAATTATACAGCTGTATTTATTAGGGTTGAAATGCAGATAAGATGAGCCAAAATAGCCATTTTTAAGTGAAAACTATATAAAATAGA
Organism: Spea multiplicata; assembly: GCA_009364415.1. Lineage (NCBI taxonomy): Eukaryota > Metazoa > Chordata > Amphibia > Anura > Pelobatidae > Spea > Spea multiplicata. The sequence continues at coordinate 14,490 of VKOC01002965.1, read as the reverse complement.
TATAATGAATGTTGGATTTAGAAGTTAGAGAAGGCGTACAATTATATTAATAATGAGGAAATAGACTTACATCAAAATAGGTAATTCTGTTTGCTAATTTATTATCATACATCGTTCTGTCACACTATGGAGGCACAATGGAGGAACCATCTATCATCCCAATACTGGCTGTCATTTTATTTTAACTGATAATTTATTACGCCACCTGTGTTAGTTGCATTATTTGGTTGTTAAAGGGGCAGGTCATTTACCCGTCGCTAACCAGTACTTACATTTCACATCTGAACAAAAGACTTATTTCTCGAGAGAAGCCATAGCCATGTACCTTATTTTTTTACTAAAAAGTAATAGCTAAACCTACAAAAAATTCAAAAGAAAATAAAAAATACGCTGCATATATTGTATAAATGCTCACTTTATAATGTGTTCATGTTTGGAATGAAGGGGGTCATAATTTCCCTTTGCACATGTCCACTTCCTGCTTTTACTTACAGCACCCTCAGGCTCAGAAGACACAAAGAAAAGCACTCCACGCTGGATACACAGGAGATTCCCGTCGTTTCCTAGTTTACCCATATTACAATTGCTAAATGCCATTAAGAATAATTATGTTTTTTTTTGTTTTTACTTAATTTAAGGGATAGGCAGGGTGGGGAGAGATATTCAGATCTGATGCCATCCCGCTTGTGGAATGTGAGCACTGACATAGCAATCGGTGCATCATAAAAAGATCTCCCTACTGCACCGCTATGTAAATCTTCCTTAGGACGACCGACACATTGCAACCCCATATGGCTAGCTCACCGTAAATAGATATACAGACAGATAATCTAGAATGAAAGACAAATATAGTTATATCTTATCTAACCCCCTAGGGTGTAGACTGTACATGGTTACCTACAGAATGCTGTGCTGGTTCCCCATGAGCTTATTAACAGAAGTAGAATTTAAAAAAATCAGAATCTTTAGTGGATTTATTCTGACAACTTGAATATTATGTACAATTTGTCCAAAATTTACCAAAACAATGTCATGTATCAAACTACATGATATTATTACAGATATTCCTATAAATTCAGTAATACCGGGTATAGCATGTAATATGTAAAGACAATAATAATGGTGGTTTCCATATCTGAAGGGTTCACAAAGCCAAAATCGTAAGCCCCCTTTCAGTCAGAATTCTAATTATGAAGTGTTTTGTCAAGATGGGTATTTATTTGTGTCATGCATGATGAGAACGCTTCAGAATGCGACCTCCTCCAGCTGGGTGAAATAGCTTCGAGGAATACTAGTATGGGCATGAGTAGAGACTACAATCATGTCAACGTGATTAAAAATTGTACAACAATTATAATGACCAGGCCTCCCATGACCCTCATGAAACATACATATGACAAGTCTACACTAGTCTAACTGACACTATACAGGAATATTTGTCTCTATGTTCTTCTGAATTAAAGGTAATTTGAGGTCATATTTCTGAAAGCTAAATACACACAATACACTGGAAGTATATAAATATTTTAAGAGGATCATATTTAATTTTTGACCCAGATCTACTTGCAATAATTATTTGATGATGTGTGATTTTCACATGCAATGTCAGCTAAATAAAAGGAACAGTCATGTAAACAATTCTAGACACAATAACTCAATTTGTATTCATCAAATAGCCACATAGAACCCCCTTCCCTTTTGTGTCGATATAGGAAACATGAGCCTTTCCATGGAATGGCCCATTGACCTGGTTAAAGGGTCTAAAAAAAGGCTTTGAGCCAGACAGGGTCCAATCCCAAACCTTAGCATTAGGGAAGAATGCATTGGGGGCACTTCCACCTAAAGTCTGCATTTGCCATCAAATCCACACAACACGAGGTATTGCTTGCCAGTAGACAGACAGCAGCTGAAGGGGATATAAATTTATAAGAAACCTAGCTTGTTTAGCAGGGATATATGAAACAATCATCATCAAGGACAGGCTGGCAACATTTGAACCCAAAGGGTCTTTGCCAAGATTGACAAAAACCCTTTGGGTTAATATGTTGTCTAAATCTGATAGCATAATGGAGACTGCTTACTTATTGTGTCCATTTAAAAACAATATCTGGGACTTCTTAACCCTTTAAAACATGCAATGATATGTGAATAAAAATTCTACATACAACATCAGTTGTCTTCTAATCTATTGGAAGTAGTCAACACTCCGTGGTAAGTATAGTGGACATATTTGGTAGTCAACTATTTACTATTAACTACAATTAAATTGTAACATATGTAACTTTCCCAAAGTTGACTTGTTTTTCTTCCAGGAAAAATGTGTTACTTATGAAGCTCCAACTTCCCCTGCACTGGAGAAACGCTAGCTGAGTTACAGAGAATACACGGAAGTCGAATGGGTCCATCAACCAAAATGCCTGGAGGGGAAAGGAACATAGGACAAAACTAAGGAGTTTACCTGCCCCCTTTCTGACAGACCCCTCCTGAGATTGTTTACTGTTCACAAGGAAACAAAAAAACAAATGCAAAAGAGGTGACATGAAAAAAAACAACTTAAACAAAGAGGGGCAGAAACCATCTCTTCTCGAAGCTGCAGGGTGGCTTTGTCTCCTGGAGTGACACACCAACATTCCACCGTGGAAATGAAGGGTCTCGGCAGAGACTTCTCGAGAAAGAAATCTCCCCCAGAGACGGGAAAGGTGGAAAACCTTATACACCATGTAATCGATTCGTTCCAATGAGAATCAAATGAATGGCTTGCATTAATAATAAAATAGCGGCCATTCTCTTTCCACAAACTCATTAACCAACATTACATTAACAATCACTTTCATTTTAATTATTAATATTATTACACTAATTAGATTTACATTGGATAATGCCAGAGCACCTTGGTTTACGGTGTATATTTTTCAATTTGAATATAAGTACTAAAGGACAGGTGTAACTTTGCAGGTAAAGTTTATCACTCACGTCGCTTACCATCGAGTACTAATACATCTTACTATGTGTTCTATATAAAGTCCCTTCCTTGTAGTTATGTTCAACCAATTCATACACATTTTTTTATTATTTTCAATAATCAACAAACCAGTTAAATTATAAGCTCCTAAGAAACGGAGAAACGCAAACATGAAATAGTTTAAATATTTTGTTACGGAAATCTAAAAAAAAAACAACCTATAATAAATGAATAAATAAAATGCAAATCTATTTATTTATTTATTAAACTGAAAGTTATGTTTTTGAGAGGAGGGCCAGATCTTTGAATTGCTTTGTTTGTTACATTAGATTTATATTATATCACACAAGGTATACAAACAATTGTGAGCACAAATTACATAGCGTTTAAGCTTTCTTTTGCTCAAAGGAAGATGTTCTTTTTTTATACCAAAGTGTAATTTGAGTGTCTGAAATTACACAGAATACGTGGTGCTCACAGAGATTATATTAAATCGTACTCTGAGATTCCAATACACTATGCTAAGATTACTCGACGTTTGAATTATATGCTGGATTCTCAGTGTAAATAAAACGCTCGCTGAGATCGCTGCGCATGTAGGGTGTAATTTGGCTATAATGGCTGAAATGTTGGAAGACCGTCCATGTTTTGGACTGCAATCTCTACTAGTTTTGTCTCCAAGATATACAGTCTAGAAGAACAAAAACAAATCTAGCAAACATGAAAAAGATTAACTTTTATAAGTGATCTGCTGATTATCTAAAGGTGAAGTCCCACTGAAAGAAATTGAGCACCAAACACAGTGTAAATTAACATTGATAAAAACTTGGTTACATTTTGCGCCAGTAAACAGCAGACCTGGAGGCTGTCTTCGTTTTCCGCCATGTGATGTCGTGAGTGACTTGCTCACACACCACACTGAGAGCATGCTTTATGGCGATGCTAATGAAGTCCTTTCAATGACTTTTTAGTGTCAGACTGGGTGATTGAGACTGAGCCATGCTATTGTTTACCACAAGCCAGTGCGAAAAGGAGATCGAGTGTTTAGTAAAATAGGCTAAACTAACAGAGCCAGAATACATACGCAGCCGTCAGTAACACATTATATTCTTTAAAAAAAAAGGAAAACCTATTTTTAATTGAAACTAGTAAGAAACAATGTTGGCGAGAAGTATCCTTTTCTGCTTGCACCAATCTTCCAATACTTAAAAATACTACATGCCAATGAAAACGTACTTTTCAGGATAAAAGCTATCATTAAACGCTAAGAGATGTTCACATGTATGGCTTGGAGGAAATAGGGGACAGGGTAGATGTGATAGAAACATTTAAATACTTAAATGGGATTTAACAAAGCACCGGAGGGAAGTTTATATCAAAGGAATGCTAGAACAAGAGGTCATAATCTAAACCTAGAGGGTCAGAGGATTATATGGAACGTAAGGAAGTTCTACTTTACAAGAGGCTGATAGATACATTGAACAGTCTCTCAGCAGAAGTGGTAGAGGGTAATACAGTGAGGGAATTGAAATATGAATGAGATGGGCATAAAGCTATCCTGAATCTAAGACAAGACCAAGGACTGATTAAGGTTTGAGTCTTTACATCAGGAAAAACAGGCAGACTAGATGAGCCGAATGGTTCTTATCAGCTGTCACATTTCTGTGCTAATTTAGTGGAAAACATCCTAACAAACGTTAATTGTAAAATACAACAGCAAAAAACATACTTTAATAGCTCCCTCACAATCTAAAACAAGATGTAATGTTTGGAAATGTAACTTTACTTAAAAGGTAGTAGATAAATAGAAGAGTTTCCCATCAGAAGTGGTAGAGGCTTAATACACTGAGGGGGGGGGATAAGGGTATCCTGAATCTAAGGACTGATTAAGGTTTGAGTCTTTACACCAGGAAACATGGGCAGACTAGATGGGCCGGATGGCTCTCATCTGCCTTCAGATTCTATGTAACGCGTTAGACCAATGCTTCTGAAGGCTCCTATTACCCCGGACAGAGTCACGTTACTGAATCAACGTAACGAAACTATCAGATTTGCCTCGTAGTTTCATGTCATTTGAACAAAACTAACAATGCCATTATTACCCATTCTTTACAGTTGTCAGATTCGCCGAGTGTCTCATTGCTTACCTGAAATCAAAATGGCAAGTAAGTAGCCAGCGATCTGTCACTGATAGATTAAAAAGTATATGTAATAGTTGCTTCATTTTTCATTCTCAAGAGTTTTTCATTATGCCTCTTTGCCTCGGGGGACAATTGTCATTACAAGGAAGGGAAGATTGGGCCTGACAAGCTTCTTCAACTGGGACTGCGAAGTAACAAGCAAAAACATTCAATTAGTCAATGACATAATGTTAGCTTTGAAAGTCCTAGTGGGGGGTTTTTTTTTCCGTCATAGTGGATATTCTGTAAATCAAGAGCTTAAAAGGTATTCATAACCAGATAAAATTTTAAAAAAACACAAATCCTTAATTTACAAATGTATAGTTTTCTAGAAAACTGTTTTTTTTTCATTTAAAAGTGCCTCTTTGTCATTATTTGTGTTTATGTCTTATGGTTAATAATCAAATATTTACAATTTATTTTTAAATTCTATTATCATTAATATTAAAAATATATTTTTAAATGGCTGCTGAAGTAATGCAAACAATTCTCACATCAGTGATTTTAACATTTTTAGTAGATAAAGTGGATTTTTTTTTTACTGCGTCAATTCTGCCACCTTTCCATAGTAGATCTCGGGTTGCATAGGGTAAAATAATCCAGATATAGCTAAAACAATTGATATTACTCTCTACCCTACAAATACTTTCTATGGGTTGGAAGAACAATTCTCCTACTGATGGGCAATTCATATTTTTGGTGTTTATTGATTTATATAGTGGCATCGTATTCCTCAGCGCTGTACGAAAGGACAACAGGACAGAAGAAGTAGGGTATCACATAACAATTTGGACCTACAGACACAAAAGATGAGGAGGGTCCTGCTCAAGCTTACAATGATATGTGTCTGTGTGTTATGTGAAAAAAGAAACTAGCATTGTGCTTGGACAGTGTTCCCCACTCAATGACATAGGGGTGACCTTAATCAGAGTATTGCTTCTAGCTCGTTGTTCTTCATCTAGAATGTTACACAAGATTTACACCGACAAAACGGCCAAAGCAGGCAGAGATACATAAACACCTTGGTTTCTACACCGTTACAGCCCGTTGTATGATTTTGTCATCCTAGGCATTGTGTTGCGCTTCGTCATTCCTCATGTTTGGCTACAGATGCATGCTGTTTCTTACACATGCCCATCTTCTTTTGTGTCTAGGATCTTTTTCCTGCTTCTGTCTTTCCCAGGTTTCCTGTCTAACTATTTGCATCCCTTCCCTCTGACTCAAGTGCTTTTATGCCACTATCTCTAACCTTTCCTGTTTGTAACTCGCACCTCTCTGCCATCTGACTCATAAGCCACCAACCTGTCATGCTGTTTCTTGTATCTGGCTGTCTAATTTTATATTTGTCTTTTTTTTTCTATAGTTTGCATGTCTGTGTCCTGCCTTTTTCTTCCATCTCCTGTGTCTGTTATCTCATTCCTGTTCACTTCTGTCTCTGCTTGTGTCTTGTATCTACCTCTTTTCCTTACTCCCCCATCCTGTATGTGCCAGTCTCTTGTTACCATCTATTTTGTGTCCCTGTGTGCTGTATGACCTGTTTCTGCTTCATCTTGGACATGGTTTGGAACTGTTGTCCTCTTTTGACAGCCTGTCCCCTGCCTGCCTCTTGATGTTTCTTGTACCTGGTTGCTCCTGTCTGCCCATTGTATATGCCTGAGTTTGGCCTGGTGTTTATATCTCTATGTTCTCTGTTTTTCTTGCTTTTATGATATTTATATTTCTTCTGATATTTACCTTGTGTTGTCACCTCTCACCTCTGTTCTTCTTCTTTCCCTGACTCACCAGCCCATACTGCTGATGCCATGGTACAAGATAGAGAAATTGATGGAGGAACAGACTTCCATCAGACTCCTGGTGGAAAATAAAAAAACACCATAGCAGGGGGATTTCTTGTGACTGCACAAATAAATACTACGGCAATAGTTCTTCTGAAGCCAAGTCTGATGGAATTTAAGATCATTATATGCCTATTCAGGCTGACCTCAGCACCTCTAGTGGCTCGTCCTTCCTACTGCATCCTGAGCCAATTGTCCCAGTGGTCTGATTCAAAAAATTACGTGTGCTAAATTCACTATCCCTCTTTCTTCACTCTTTCTTTCCGCACACACGTGTTCTTGTTCCTCTTTATTTTACTTTTTCTCTCTATTGTCTCTTTTTCTCTTTTTTTTCCCTCTATCTTCTTTCCCTCTGTGTCGCCCTCAGAAGCCCCTACACAAAACACTCTACATTGAAGGCCCAATCATAGTTGGCATTAAGCCTCGTCCAGCATGACCAACATTCCCCACGGAGCAACAAGTTTCCAGTATTATAGTAGTAGGCTTTAATATCATGTTCTTGGTATCTGAAGAAAAGCATTGTAATTGATGCTTAACACTAAACCTGGCAATATAACAGCTGGGGGTCTTGTTCACAAAAGTTCTGGTAGGTTGTAGGAGTCTTACACAGGTGACACAGAAGGCAAAGGCACCTGAGAAAAAAAAAAGTTGCACCTTCATAATGATTTCAATGGCGAGGGGTATACCATTTCAAAGCTTCAGTAGAACTATTGACAAGGAAACATATCTGTGCAACCACAAAAAATGCCCCTGCTAGTGAAATATATATTCAATAAGATAGAACTCCAAGGAACAGGTGCATAGTATTTTTTTTTCAAGGCTTTGAAGTCCTTCAAAACTTTAAAAGGTAGCATTCACAAAATCATTGCTATGTTGCTCAATATTAGCATCAAGAGACAATTCTGCAGTCCCCTGGCTAGACAACTGATCGTTCTGAGCAGACCGTTGTATTTAGGAAATAAGTGCTTGTTGGGAGAGGTCTTTAAGGTTAGGTGGTAGAGGACAGGACCACTGGGTAGGTGATTTCAATCCTAGAATCATTGTCTAGGACAGGGCTGTCAACCTCAAGGCCTTGAGGGCTGCAAAAAAGACTATGATTTCAGTAAATCCTTGCTTTGAAACCATGTGATTTAATCAGCTTTGACAATTTTGATTGAGCTGCCATTACTCAGTGGTTGGAACTGGTTGTGGCCCTCGAAGCTTGGAGTTTTAACACCCCTGGTCTAGGACAATCCACAAAGTCCATTTCAGGGGACAGTCAGGAAGGACGCGACTGCGTTAGCCACCCGCATTATTTTTATATACTTTTTAGTGACGGATTTATGAATGAATTTTACTTTTGAATGGTTCACACCTCTGGCACGTTTGTTTCTCACGTTCATTATGTACCACTGCGGTTTGAGAGATTCGGTTACAAGTTCTCTTTGATTATGTCTATAATGTGAATTTCCTGTCCTATAAGGGAGGAAGTAAAATTTATGTACTCCCTAGATCACTACAGGGATTAATGGAGCATAATAATATCTCATTACAGAGCTTTGAAAACTCAGCCAATTTGTTTATGCCAACGCTAACCAACTACTACGGCCATCTAAAGCCATACTAAACTTTTATTAGGGGCTGCAACCTTACAAATTATATTAAAAAAAATATTGGTAGCTAAAGCTTCTTTATTTTTTGTGTGTGTTTTATTTCATGTAAAAAAGAGTTTTTATTAACACATATACATTTTACATCAGACAAAATACAAAAGCTCAAGCAGTGAATGTGAATTTCATATTTATGAAAACTTTTGAACTATCACAACTAAGACTTAGCTAAATAAAATCGCTCTTCACTGTTTAATTATATATATTGATATATATGCCATTATTATTATATTATTTATTAAAAATAAAGCTCTTCCCGACATCCTCAGAGTTAGGTGGGAATTTAATATTCGATTGCCTGTTTGGCAGCCAGACACCACACGGCACATTTTATTGATCAATTCCCACATATATGTTAATGTCAAGATGTCACGGTGAGCGTCTGTAAAACAAGATGATCTGGCCCTGGTCATCCTGCAAAAGAAGATTGCGATTAGCCCTTTTATTGCAAGAATGCCAGACTTGTTAAACTCCTAAAGAGTGAATTTGCCAAACAATGAACAATGTTTGGTACAACTATTTTATTAATAACATTAGTTGTATAATCTCCCCCATCATGTTAAGGCTTAGAATGAAAGGACAAAATATGAAAAGAAGGCACATAAATTGAGTTTATATGTATAATGGTGGTAAGACACTATTCCATCATAGTTTATGAGAATGTGTGTCTTAAACGATGATGATATGCAGTATTGTCACTGTACCAATGATGTCATAATTAAAAGAGACCAGCCTTCACTTTGGCTTCTGCTGCCCCTCTTGATGCATTTCCAGTATAGTTAAAATCTGGGATTGAGCTGATATGTGGACAGAGGTGAACACAAATAACAAGGTAGACAGCCCCAATGGCTAAAACTATCTATACACAGGCAACCACACAGGTGGCAGGAACGTGTTCTGACACATATGGTAATCAAATGAGAGTTTAGACATGGAGCAAAGTTAGAGACAACTTGGTCAGAAATCCTGTATCTCTTATGGTAAGGTTTAGTTAGTGTTTGAAAGCAGTGTCAAAGGTTAACAAGGATTCCTGGCTTTATTCTTGTGTCATGGCCTTATGACCTTAGTCAAGTACCTTCCCGTGCCTAAAGGAGCTAAATTAGATTGTAAAGGGAAAGGGCTGACTATACCTGAAATTCTTAGCACATCAGTGTATTGTTAGTGCAATATAACAATGCAATAATGATACATTTGCACTGATGAACCACATTCCGGTGATAATTATATTGCATTGTTAAGTTTATTGTGAAAGCCCAGCTAGTAGAGAAAATGCATCCTGGAATTTTGTGCTAAATACGCAAAATAAAAATACCTTTCGCATCAAAGTGGTATATGTAAAATTTAATTTTGAAATGAATATTTACATTGTTTCTCTGCTGGCTTGCATTGGTCTGGCAGGGTTGTTATTTAACTTTTTGGACAAAACTTTAAGGCTGTGGTGGGAATAGACTTAGATATGGGCACAGACAGATCAGGGAACCTGCTTGGGTGCATTGATTACAGATTGATTAAATTGGATCATTAGTTACTATACAATGTACTATACAATAATTGTTTTTGTGAAAGTGGGGATAGAATAGTGTAACCACACTTGTAAAAGCCAATGAATGGAAAATGATGGATGAGCCTAATCCAGAGATTTCTAGCCGTAGCAAGCCTCAAACAGCCTTTAGTGGGCGAGGAGTGGGAGGAAAGATGGAAGGAGTAGGCAGGGAGCTGGTGTGGCAAGGTTATTGCTCCTGCCTGGAGAAAGCAGAAAGTGACCTGGAGAATGGGGGAAGAAGAGCTTCACTCGGAGACTCCTGGCCTTAAGCAAGGTTGGGGTATCCTCTTTAGAAGAAGTAATAACAACAATGATTATGTGCAAATTAAGGAAGACAGTGTTAACGATCACAAATATATGATAATGAAATAACTTTATAAGGATCAATCACACGCAAATATAATATTTAAGGGACCCAGGGGCTCTAATGGGCTGCTTAATTTGCTTAGACTCTGAACAGGTCATTATATTATAGATTATTTTAGGTATATGGGAACAATGGTTACAAATAGTAAACAAAACAAAAAAACACCCAGGACACCAACAGGTATGCTAATATGTTGTGTATCATTTAAAGCAGTACATACATTTATACATACTATATATATCATTTAGGAATTTATCCCTTTTTTCCTTTATTTTGCTTGGTGTACCCCACATGTTTTGGATCTTACATAAAAAAAACAATAAAAATATACATTACCAAAAAAATAAAATAAACACGCATTACACTTCAAAGATAATACAGCTTGTGAAGAATAGTACTCCAATTAAACACTCAGTGAGAATTAAAATGTGCTTAAAGAGGTATTTTTTATATGGTCGAATTATGTTTGCATCATCAATCTACTTAAATGTCTCTTCTACATCAAACTGTGAAAATAAATAGGCCACATAATAAAAAGTCTGAAGGCATCATGCTGACTCTTTGCTTCCAAATCCAATTTGGAAAGTCATCTCTGATGTCTCCAATCAATTTGATTACCATCGGACCAAATAAAGAAGACAATCAATGATGAGATTAGCCATTCCCTTTTATCTTCAGCATGCTAAATACATATTCTGTTAAACAACATTTCAAGATGCTGCCTAGCATGCTTATTGGCATCTTAGCCAGCTTTTGACATGTCATTTGTTTTAATAAAGAACAAAGAGCGTTGGATTATGACCTCCTTACATTTTTCTGTTTACTTTTAAATGTGACTTTATTTACCCGGCATTGAGTGAATGGATACTTATTGTTCTAGCCGTGGAATCTAATGAGATTTGTTCAGCTTCAAGTAAATAGCAACAATCTCAAAAACACACAGAAGTCTTTTAATTTACCAAACTCAAATATTTCACTGCTAGATTATCCCCAGCTACTGGAAGAGGAGGCTGAAGGGGGGGGGGTTGATCAGCAAATTGGAAGCAAATGAACCTCAATTATACTCTAGTACGAAAGATATTTACAACATACCACGATAAAATCAGTGCATGCGTGTGTCAGTTTTGGTAAATCAGGAATAGGAGCAGCATAGTGGGGTTATAGACAGAGGAGAACCTATGCTTCAAAATATACTATATGCCCCTATAAGGTTTAGTGCAGATTAAAAGCGTAATATTGTTCCCTGTGATCCCAAAGCAGGAACATTTGGGCTAACTGGATTATATAAAAGGCAAATGCCTGGTAGGTCATGGTGGTAGAACGGTGCATATATATATCTCACACTTACATATAGTCACGTGACAACCTGGGGCAAACTGGGACAGTGTGTCCAGAACAGTTTTTAGCCATTGTAGGGTCCTGCCATTAACGAGTCTATCATTTGTGACTGTAAAGTGACTTAATATATGATGGCAAGGGGCTCTATTGTGAAGTTGTTTCCCATTTTAGGAGGCAAGTGTATGGAAAGAGGGGGCACTGAAGACATTGTTTACAAGGTAGACCTGAGGTTCTCACCTTCTTCTCATCTCGTTGGCTTCTTCTGTGATGGCTAGAGATGTTGCCCCATGCTTCATTACACGAAGGACTACCTGGTTCTGATACCATACATTTATACAAATATATGTATATGCATTAAACTGAACATACAAGTGCTGACTGAGTATCTACATTTAACTAGGCCACAACACTGCCTTATTCTTGAAAGTCCACCTTGTGTAAAGTTGGGCATAAAAACAAAATGGGTGGTTCCTCTAGTATTTTGGTGTTTTGGGAAACAAAAGGAAAGATTTTCTTTAAGTATTGTTTTAATATTTGTTTTAATCACAAATTAGTCCACACTACTCTTTGGCCTAGACTGTATTAGATATGGGAAAGAAACTTTGTTTCAAAATATATCACTTATTATCAAAACTTCTTTTAATTTATAATCCCATTTGGATGTTAAACTAAATATGATGGGTTTTAATCTGAAAAGGCATGTGCTGATACAAAGAATCTTGGGAATAGGAGAAAAGGTGTTACCTGGTGGCAACCGTAGAGAGACAATTACCGAGCCCACTACACATTTCTTTTTAATTGAGTTACATGTCTAATTAGCCCAGTTTATAGCCTGCTATTTAAGAAATTTAACTATTTTAATTGGTTGTTGTTTTTACATTTCTTCATAATATCACATTTTTTAATATTTCTATTAACTTTAGCACACCTGGGGACAAAGTGTTAATTCATTCATTGTATTATCACAACCTCCAGTTGTGAAAACAGAGATGTCTTTAAAAGGACAGAATTGTGTAAAGCTACAATTTCGTCAATTTTAATGTTATTGTTAATTTTCACTGCCCCTAGTCTATGGAGCTATGGAATCTTCTGGTGTTCTATAAATAAAATGGAATGCAATTAGAGTATTATTACATTATTATATTACATTTTACTTATAAAGCACCAGTAGATTGCTCTATTAAAACAATTACCAATCTCATTAAGATATTCACAATATATAAACTTAACGATTATGTGAACATAGGTTAAAACATACTAAAGGGGAGAAGAGCCCTGCTCGTGAAAGCTTTTAATGTATTAGTGTGTGTTTACAATATGTTACATATTATTTATAAAATGTTCTAGTATCAATCATTAAAAAGTAGAAAAAATACACTATTAACCTTTGCTTCCATGTTACGCACTGCATACCCAAGTGACTGCAAAATATTTAATTAGGTTTGATTGACCAAATAGGGCATTGATGCCTGACCTGGATTAGAAAATGCATGAAGGCTCTTTGGTGCCCTCTGGTGGAGAACAATACTAAAGCAGCAAAATATGGTGACTGCCATTGTAAAAATATACCGTATATATATTGGTTTATGGTGCCCATTCCTATGGTACTGCTATGGGTAATTATACTTAAACTAGAAAATACAGGCATAGTGCATGTGATATCTTTCCTTATGGATTATGGGTTTGTTCAAAATATGCATATTCCGTAGTTGCCACGTTGACAAAGTCTTCAAACCATAAAGTAGGTGTTACTGTCAGGATAATGTATGGACATTTGTTATTATGTCATCTGCATACAACCCCTATCATAGAAACAAGCAACCGTACATAGTTTAAGACCTCTAGCTCTGTGGTTCTTGAAGTTACCTCTATTAACTATTATAGTGTATTATTGATGAGGTGGCAAGCTATTCTGCAGTCTTATCTCGAGCCATGAGATCAAGACGAAAACATGACGCTGACAAAAATAGTTCAATGCATTAATGTTCTCCAATGTTTGTCACGTGGAGGTCCATAGGTTAGGGGATCCAGACACCGCATTAATCAAGTGATACAATGAAACCAAAGAGTTCTTCACATGGCTGGTGGCATACATAAATCGGGAAAAGAAAAAATGTCGGTGCGCTAAGCTAGTCACAGGCTCAAATAATACAAATGTATAATACGAGGCCTACCAAACAGGTGTAAGCATGCTGCAAAAACAGTGTATTGGCTGTACAATGTATACAAAAAACAAAAACTGTCTGCGCTTCTTACCCTAATAAAGTTGGCAACAAAAATATAAACATAATATAAATGAGAGGTTTTGGTTATATGAATTGGCCAAAGCATAATTAAGCTCACCCGCCACGTCAAGGCACACTCTCAATAGGGTGAGAACCTACTCTCACCTCCTACATAGTGGGCACACAAAGCTTAGCGCACCGACATTTTTTCTTTTCCCTGTTTGCACATATTTGAGGTTGTTGGCTCCTCATTAGTCTGGTTGCAGCTTGCTGTCCAGGGGTTAATAGGGAGGAGGTTTAATTGCACCTCCCCCAACACATTAATAAGGTTTTGGTAGCCGTATAAACTGCTTTGTGTGACCACTATGTAGGAGGTGAGAGATAGGTTCTC